>NPHW01002105.1:0-17730 GCA_002240705.1 Elaphomyces granulatus
TACGTTTACAATGTACAAGAAATTCAAGGCCATTTTACAAGAAAATCAGATCCGTGGTACCGTAGGGAGGCTGGATGTAATTGTAATCCCTTGCAGAACCATTATTGTGCAACGCCTTTCCTTTCAAAGTTTTTCGGTCGTGGCGATTTTAGCGTCATTTTTTTTTTTTCCAGCACAGCACGGCCGTTTCTATGATGGGAAGAAAATGTGGGACCAAATCTAGGTATGATATAATTATGTAGATAGCTTCGCTTCGTTGTCGGAAGCTCGCCCGCGGACCTGGCGGCAATCGGCCGCGGATTGAGACCGGCCCAATAATGGAAATAATAAGCTCTCAGCCATAGACGTATGAAACTATATACGATTATTCATAAATCCCGACCATTGCTTTGCTTAAACAACTCTGATATGTACAAGCCCGCGGTCTAAGATATTATATATATATAATGGTCAATCTGTAATAGTAGTACCTAATATGGATACCATAATCGCCATGCTTGTTATCAGTAAGATCTGAATCCCTATTAAAACCCTCCTCAACAAGAGACTTTGTTCGCACTCATTTCCATAATCCGAGCGTATATCCTTATTTTTGTCAGTGGACGGTGTATATCATCCAGGCATGGCGTAACTATGAGGTAGATGGCTCAACTTTATGTGTGAATAAACTCACCTAAAGGGCAGTCAGCTTTATAGGCCAATCAAAGGGGGCTCATTGAAGTGAAGGCTGAAATGATCTAGTGGGTAACCTTTCCTCGTACCTAACTAGAATACAATAATGATATTGTAACTAAAGATCGTTCTGATTCATCATATTCAGATGAGTCAATAGCTTTAGGTAGTCTCTACCACATATGTCCTTCAACGTGTTGGTGGACAAGAGACAGCTATATGAATTCGAGATAGCTTAGCATGAGGAATTTTAGATTTGATTTACAAAACCACTATATTCTAGTGATTATGCATCTAGTAAGCTATATCTTTGTAAACTGATGGTTAAATATATTTATGAATGCCTGAGTGGCTATAATCTAGATAGCCTGAAAATGCCATTTTTCTTGCCGGGTAATGATGTCGACCGAAAGCTCCAAGGTATACAAGCTGGCCAGAAAGTGTTGTGGATGAAAGAGCTCAGTGCAGGTAGAGTGGATTCTGGAATCATGAAACCATCTTCATTTAGGTGGTGAAGAGAGTGATCTGAGACAAACAGAATGTCAGATGCATGCAATTATCCGCATGATAAATTTGTCCTACAGATCAGGTATAATGGTGCATGATTTTCAAAATTGAAACATGTATAATGTAGCACCTCTCCACAGAAGGTTTGATATCGTAGGTTACTGCATCATGTATCGTTTGGGACTATTCTATGATTTTCCTAGTGGCAAGCACCATTTGGGGTGACTGTTGCATAGCTCAAACGCGGGCGTACACCTATAGCTTCTTCAGTGTTTAGGTCCATGGACCATACTGAAAGGGATGCATAGGTCCAGAACTCCAAAATCCAAAGGACCAAGGACCGAACATGAGAAGCAATTAGCTGTTACCTTGGTTGCTATTACTGGGAGTAATAGTTTGCTATAACTGGTTATAGTGATATTTTAATGGTTTCAAAATATTAATCAAGCAGGAAACCGAGATCCATGGGTCCGAGCGAGGAAGTTGAACGAAGAAACACTAAGTAATGGCCAATTAGAAGATAATCTCTCATCTCCTCCTTAATTACTTCTTCCAAGTGCTCCAATACATATCTGTCTGATTTGCTCGCTAAGGGTTACCTACAATCCCCAAAGTCCCTGAAGAAGCAGATACATAGGGTGAGGGGAGTTTTATACTACTAGGTTATTCGCAGGAACCTTGGCAATGAAGGTGGGGCAAGCATAACTCATTATACTGATTTTAATGAAAACACATTACAAGAATAATGCACCTAGACTCTACCTACATAGGTGGGTGAGTAATGAAGCAAGTACTTCACATGATAATTTCATAGAGAGGCGACATGAGACCGAAGTCCCGACTGGGAAGGGGAAGAAACAACAGAAACAGAAGAGAAGGAAACATGAAAACGCCTACTTGAGCAGGGATAGCAACAATAATAACGTGGATGAGACGCCGTTTACACTGTATGCAGCGGCTGAGCACAGATGGTCCAGATCACCACAATAAAGCCACTTTTAGTTTAAAACCATTTTCAACGCTTCGGTGCTGGTAGGCTGTAGCCTGATAATAGTTATTGGGATTTGGACCGTGGAAATTAATATCGAAAGGATCAGCTGCATCGATCGTGGAGAATCACCGGGGTGCCTGCATAACTAGTTACATGTCTACCAACCCGAATAATAATAATAATGGCCAAACCGTCCATTTATGCATACATGGTCGGCTCTTAACTGGCGAAGCCAACAACTCATCAATTGGACAGCCTGACAGAAGGAAGAATCATTATTATGGCACTATCAATGATGGGAGTTGATCGCTATACGCTATACGTAGCTCCCATGAGTCCCATCCAGGATAGTTATGTACGACTCGTTCGAAACTAATCCTCTTTCTATCAATAATGCAGGGCGCTTAAGCACATGCTCTCGTAGTCTAGTTTAAGCACGGGTGGGTCGAGGTGTAAACTAGACTAATGCTCCCGGAGGAGGAGTTGTTCGCTATTATATAAACTAACTAAGTTAGAGGTCTAATAAAATCGGCACGCTAGTGTGTTTTATACAAAGAAAGGTTTGCGCTAAACCACAGCAACCAGGTGTACGGACCGGACCACAGGGATTCAGGGAATTGGGATCGTCGATCGACGATAGGTGCCCCACTTAACTATAACTTTATGTTAGCTAACCAGTAAGTTATATAAGGTATGTAGGTATGTAATTGTCACATGCAGGAATTCTGTCCTATTCGGAAGCCATCCATTGATATGTTAATAATAACCTCTAGATATGCAAGATCTCTATGTAAAGACATGCATGTATATATGAATAGAGAGATCACATGGAATTGACGCTAACGCAAACAAAGTGTAAGAGGTTCGTGCAGGGCGTTTTTATCCGATGAGGAGGAGAACTCAAGGGTCCACTTCAAGTTCGAAAACCATCTTCATTGGATAGAAATACCTGCGCCGCGCCGCGGGCCCGAGCGGCTGCGCCTCTAGCAAACTTTATGTATCGCTTACAAGTTAAAAATTTTTGAGCTTCAAGCTGAGATAAGGCTGACATTCATAGGAAAGATCATCGCAAAATCCCTACAGAAAAAATCAAGCCAAATAGGAACCCTCTAATTTGTCTAAGACTCGGATGGCTGCATGTGCCACCTACATATGTATGTATCTGGCAGGAATAACACCATCTATGTTATTCCCCATAGGCTTAACACATATCATGCATGACAAAAGCCGACCAGTACCAAATACTACAGTTAGGCGTAGTAGACGCTCAAAAAGGAATGGGTGCCTTCAGACAATGATAGTATTCCGTCTTCAGCAAAAAGTGTGCCTTGGATGCAGGGCTATAGCTACAGATCAGATCTTAATATTGACAAATCAATCAAGACTATCGTCCGACAAGGTCGATACGAGGGTCGAAAGACTATATACTGTTCGTTCAACTTGCTCACTAAAGACTGTACAAAAGATCCGACAAGACCTGTGAACAACTGGCTAGACGGTGATGGGCCTATCATAGGCTGTCTAGGTATTATTGAGCTCAACTCCCTTGTCGATTGACCCAGCATAGTGGTTCGGTCCGTTTTCTCCGCGATTCGAGTGTCACGACATTTTACTAGGTCCGAAGCATGGACGCCACGGCGTCGCTATCAAGTAGACCCGCCTCTTTCACAAGTTCGTAGAACTTTCCACCTCGTCGGATGAGCTCTGCTGGGGTATCGAATTCGCTAATGGTTCCACTATCCAACACCACGATTCGGTCAGAGTCGAGAATGGTGTTGATACGATGTGCAATAGTGATGATAGTCCGATCTTTGAACATGCTGCTTCGGAGAGTGCGCTGTAGGAGTGCATCCGTCTCAACATCTACAGCCGCCTATAATTTAGTGGTTAGCAATCAATGTAGTCACGGGATTCGAGTGGCGGCCTACAGTAGCCTCATCGAGCACAAGAATATTGCTTGGTGTCAAAAGAGCACGAGCTAAAGAAACAAGTTGTCGTTGCCCTTGGCTGAGATTGGATCCTGTTGCAAACATAATCGGGTTAAACAAACCCATCCCTAACTGTGAGCGGGGGATACGCACCACCTTCATGGATTACGGCATCAAGCTGGCCATCCATGCTAGCGACATGGTCCTTCAGTCTCGCATGTCCTGTCGTTCTTCGTTTAGTGAGGTTATTCCGGTTTGGGGTCATATACTCTAAACGTACCCAACACGCCCCACAGTTCTGTGTCATCATGGACATGTCTGGGGTCCAAATTGTCTCGAACGGTACCTTCAAACAGCGCTGCATCTTGGGGAATGATCGCCAGGCGGCCTCTCAAATCAAGCAAGCCAATTGTTGAAATATCCAAACCATCAATGCTATGTTTGTGAGCAAAAGACTACAAGAGCTGTCTTGAAGGGACGACTTCATACCTGATATTGCCTGACGCCGGCTCAATGATACGAAATAGTGCTAGAGTAAGAGAACTCTTTCCAGCCCCAGTGCGGCCAACTACGCCAATCTTCTCATGAAGTTTGATATCAAGATTAATATCTTTGAGTACAAGGTCAAGACCGGGGCGATATCTTGTGCTGTAGTTAGAAAATAAGACGCTGCCTTGGGCAGGCCAGCCAATATTTGGCCGATTTTTGAACACCACCTCCGGTGCTTCACTGGGCAAGTTGGCGTATTCAAGAACTCGTTCGACAGAAACAATATTCGTCTCGACTTCTACAGTCTGCCTCACAATCCAGTTCAGGGACTGGGTGATTTGAAGAGCATAGGACATTGCAAGGCCCACCATTCCGGCGGACAACCCACTTCCTGTTGCCACCGAAACAATTGCAAATATTGCAGATGCAAAAATGATGACTGACCCAATGAATTCGAGGCGCACAGCAAGCCACCTATTCGCGCTAATTGACGGAAAATAAGCCCGTGCATTCGCATCCACGCGCCATTCATTTTCTTGGACGAATCTTTTCTCTTGTCTGTATGCACGGATAGTTGTAACTCCTCCAAGTGATTCTTGGAAGTGGGCGTATATCGGACTCCTACTGACGCTGTCCAGCCTCTTCAACTCACGGGAAGTTCGGAGGTAATACTTCTGGTAGGACAAGTAAACAACGCTTAGAGGAAGTATTAGGACGAGGAATAATGGAGTTGAGGTTGCGATAACCAGAATCGTAAATCCGGCACGGGCGGTGTTTACAAATAGCTGTCCGGTAATATTAGCTATTGCGGCTGAGGTCTGTTGCATTTCACCACTCACCATGTTGAAAGTTCGTGCAAGGACTTCATCGACACGGTAAATATCACTGGAGAAATACTTAATCAGTCCGCGGACTAAAAACTCCATTACTGGATGCACGCCGTTCGATAGTTAACATTCAATGATGAAAGACAAACCTTGAAAATCGGTTCAAGATCCGGCCGGACGGGGTAGTTTCAAAGAAGCTCATTGGAGATCGAAATATGGCAAATGCCATCCGCTCATGAAGTTTGCGCGAAGCCTACGTCCTAATGTGTTAGGTTTCAACCAAGTCGAGGTCAGGTCACGGCTTACCTCAATCGAGCAAAATATCCATAAAACGAGCGTCTGAATTATGACCAAAGCCGCCGACCCAATTCCGAAAGCAAAGTAAATTCCAATGTATTTTGCAACGTCAGGGTTTCCTCCAGCAATCTCATTGGCCTCTGACCATTCCTTTAACCAAAAGCCACCAGCAACCTGCGCGGTCTGTGCAGCGATGAGTGCCAGGAAATAGATTGTTACAGCATAGAGGTTGCTGTTCTTTGCATATTCGGTGTAAACATTCCATTTGACTTTTCCCTGCTCGGATGTTTCTTTTGCCTGTTTGGTCTTTATTCCAGTTTCTTCATCCGCTGTTTTCCCTCCTGGGTCCCGCCAACTTGCTGTACTAGCACGTCGTAGCGTAGCCATGCTAGACCTTCTCGGTTGTCCAGTCCGTGATCTTATAGGGGCAAGTGGACCGAGTGTCCCCACTTCTTCAATTTCAGATAACTCAGAATCCTCATTATCGAACGCAGTCGTGGACTCTGAGCTTTCGGGACTCGTAATTCCTTTGCTGACTAGGCTTTCCGCAGAATCTTCATCGTCGTCAGTTGACACCGTTCGAATGACAGCAGCTACCTCGCCCTTCATAGCAAGCAATTGCTGGTATGTTCCCTTTTCGAGAATTGCACGATCTCTCAATAATACGATGAAGTCAGACTCCTTCAGAACGGGAACTGAATTTGTAGCTAGGATTTTGGTCTTGCCATTAAGTACTCCATCGCGACCGAGTACTCTATCAACGATATGCCTGCTGACATGGGAATCCACTGCTGACAGGACATCATCGAGAAGATATACGTCTGCACGGGCATAGACAGCCCTGGCCAAGGTCAAGCGAGCCTTTTGACCTCCGGAAAGCGAAATTCCTCTCTCTCCGACTTGAGTCTGATCGCCATCAGGTAATGTCTTGAAATCATCCACCAAGGCACACGCCTCAATGGTCAGTTCATAGAATTGCGGGTCCCATCGATGGCCAAAAACGATATTCTCTCTGACGCTAGCATTCATCACCCACGCCTGTTGCGCAACGTATGCGATACGGCCCTTGACGACAACTTCACCGTGACGCTTCCAAAGGCTTCCCAATAAAGCCTGTAAGAGAGACGATTTTCCAGATCCAACTCGGCCAACAATGCAAGTGAGCTCGCCCTTACGGGCGCTGAGGCTAATGTTTTCTAATGCATTGTTACTCTGATGCTTGTTCCAAGTAAAGGACGCATCGCGAATCCGCACAGTCTCATCACCGGTATGCGATGCAGCATCCTCCTGGACAACAGCATCGGGCTGCAGTTCATCTGCTGTGAAAAAATCTGTCAATCGCGTTACAGCCACCGAGGCTTCAACGACTGCCGTGATAACCATCGGCAAAATGGAAAGAGGAAACGCGAGCAAATTGAACAGAGTTAATGCTGGAAAGACGATCTCCGTGGTGAGAGGCTTGTCATTGGTTAACACGAAGACGGCAAATGTTGAGCATGAGACGAAGAAAGGAGTTGAGTTCCAAGTGAAATTAGCGACAGATTGTGTTGCTCCTATCTTGCGCAGAGTATTAAGTTCCAGGTCATTTCGGATATGATTGAGCTTGGTCATAAACGCAGTGTTCCAAGCATAAAGCTTTATGCTCTTCATATTGTTCAAAATTTCAGTCATCAGCCTCGTTCTTGTATCTTTGTTTTTCATCTGAATAATCTGCAAATTTTTCATCATCTTTGCTATTGCACCATTTAAAGGAATCATGAGGATCATAACTCCGATGCCAGCCAACATACTCAAGCCAAGCAATTGATAGAGTGACGCCATACACAGGACGATTTGAAAGGGTGCAGACCACAGCTGTGTGCCAAACTGCGTCAAATCCGAGAGACGCTGCTGGTCGACTGCCATATGATTGACGATATCGCCTGTTGTTTTAGAAGCACGGCCCTCATTCGACAACCTCAGAGCCTTAGAGTATATCATAGCTGTCAGTGATGACTTCACACGCATACCGGTCTCGAAGGCTCTCTGAAAATATTGGTGCAGGAAGGCTGTTTGCGAGACAGACACTGCGAACATTGCAAGAGAGATTGCCACGCCACGGATAACAGGTTGAGGGTTGTCACTACGGTAAGAGTCAACGAAGTTGATTAGAAGACGTAGGAGCTGAGGTTGAACAAAGGCGAGGACATCGCTTCCGGCCTTGATGATAGCGCCTCGAAGATACGGTAGTGAAAATGCTCTGAACAATGCTAACCAAAGAGAAGGTTTCTTCTTTTGCAACTCGTGTTCCCAGGTTTCCTGAAGTTGCTCTCCGGTTACATGAGTTGTATCTCGTAGGCGTAGGTTCCACATGTCATCCTGTGTTAAGTAATTCTTGTATCCATATTTCATCATCGAAGTCATCCAACCGAAAGTAAGAACGGAGAAAATATCCGCATACTCGTAGGGACATTCATCCTCAGCACCCAACGCATCATAGGCGCTTTTTTTCTTTGGGATGAAGTATTCCAAAATGAATTCGACCAGAGCAAATCCAAGGCTAATGTTGAAAGCTATGAAGTAAGGAAGTCGATCATGGAAGGCTTCTTGGGCAACAAGGGATCGCAGCTTCACCGCATACACCACGATGAAAAAAACCCAATAAAAGAGCACAACACCATTGGGCTGCCTGCTACGCCAATGCTCGTAATATTGGACTGTAAATATGACCAAGAGCGATGTCAGCGTCAGTATGGAAGTCCAAAACCTAAAATCGGCTTGCCATGTCCCTGGATGAGATTCTATCTGTAGAGAGGCTTCAAAGGCAGTGGAAAGGATCAAGGCGGACAAGACAGTCTTCCACATAAATTAGTTTAAGTTCATTGGAGTCCTCTGTGAGCTTAAGAAACTTACCAGTTTAGCATAAAAGTGCCAATTCTGCGGCAAAGGCTGAGGCACACGTTTCTTCAAAAGGAACCATATGGCTCCGCCGCCCATCAGAAGACCCCATACCGCGACCAGCGAGACCCATACATCCAGAAAACATGGGGTGAAGTCAAATCGAATTGGGCTTATCGGGCCCCAGCCTTCGATGTCACCACAGAATGGTTGCCATGAATATTGTTGGAACAAGTGCGAGGCCAGTACTGGGGTTGTGTCTTTGAAGACGGCTTGAGGGTTGCCATCGACCATTTTCCGTTGTAATCTCTGTCACAATAACACTTTTCCAGTGTTTTCTAATACATGGCAGAAAATAAAATGGTAAGAACAGCGAGGTCGACGTGTTCAAAATATATTCAAGTGGTCGTCAGCAGGAAGCTGCCTTAAAGGTGGCCGGGCTGACTAAAAGTTAATCAAGGAGCTTCAAGCCTTAGCTTATTAGGTAGCTTCATTAGCTCAAGCCTTCTTGTTGGGAAATACGAGGGAGGCTGCACCGTTGTGAGCATAGTAGGTATTCAAATAACGTGGTATTATACCTAGGTAGTTAATCGTATAGTACGAAAATATCAACTTCTTTCAAGAGTATCAAAATAAATCCCCTCCCTATCATAGATCAATTGATGCTTCATCCTTACAAATCGAAGGATCTTCTTCAGATATTATTAGTGTATATGTTAAAACTTAAAAGTGTTAGTTATTTATTAGTGGTATTTTTGAGTAGCAAGGGTACTAGTCGCAACCAACGGCAACCAACACAGTGGACTAGCGCCTCAAGAGTGAAGAGTTCAGGTAAGCTATGATACCAATATAGAAGTTCAGAGAATCAAAATAGGAAGGAGACTTGTATCCATGTAATAATGAATTGCCGTTTCGTCCCAGATCTCGACCCAACCCACTTCTGCACTAATTTCCACCGGGCTCTACCTTTATTAGGCAAAGCCCTCGACTTTAGGTGCCAAACTTAACTATATCATAGCCACTTACCTAAAGTCATAACTGCGGTCACTGAGGAAAGACCCACCAACGTTCTTGAGGAGATTACGGCGCACACATATCTTTAAGGCCTGACCTTTTTTAATCAAATGAAAAGAGAAGGATCTCTATTGTAACTTTCTGAGGTTGCATCCTATAAAGAAGCATGGGAAGATGGTGAAGGGCAGCGGTGAAGATTTTTTGATGGTTATTATGTAATCAATAATCTAGTAGCCTCGGATTATCTATTGCGATAGTTAATCGCTCCGGATAATGATAATCCGTGTTGTAATGTCTCGAACCTTAGCGCGGAATGATTAATAATTCAAGAACCTTGGTACCGAATTGACAGGTGAAGTGGGGAAGGTACTAGTAACCAACAACTCGATTAGCGGCGGTGACTCCTGAGGTAAGGAAGCTTCAGCACCTACATATCATGAAGTGATTTCTTTGTTATATATTATCCTACACGGCTAAAAACAGCTAAAACTGGCTAGAATACAAGGGTGATGCCCATAAATTACTTTTAAGATTTATCTGCAAGTTGTGACTCACATGCCTGCAGCGTACATATACGAGTATGTTGGAGGGGCAATAATCATAGCTCAAAAAACTTTGTACTGTATTTTACAGTACCTACCGTATTATATTTACCTGCATCAACACCGCTACACAACTTTTTACCAAGCCTGTCTTTCAAGCCGTCATGGCCAAGAATACATCGGATGTGGAAGATTCTCTAATGAGGTCGTTATACGGTGTGTATATATTCAGACTTCTAAACCTGTGGAGATCTGACCTACAATAGTGTACGACCTCTCTCCGGAAATCCTTACGTCTTTGACGGTCAGAACGAATGGACATCCGACTCAACCTGAAACCACTGGGACGCCAAAGTCGGATATATCAGAGCCAGGAGAGAAGAGAACCCAGATTGCGATATCGAAATCATGCACCTTATGCCATTTGTTCGTTGAAACGGTTGAGGAGCACAGGGAACACGTGCGTTCTGACCACCATAGATATAATGTAAAGGCACAGGTGAGGGGTAATGTTCCTCTCACTGAAGTGGAATTCAATAGAGCGATTGAGGAACTGGATGAATCCATATCAGGTTCAGAAATGTCAGAGTCCGATGAGGATGATGAAGGCCTTCGTACATCGGATTCAACGCTAGCAGCTTTACTGAAGAAGCAGGCGATGATATCGCAAGGTAACCAGGAAACTGAAAGTTCTGCAAAGATTATGGGTGGTGGAAAACAACCAATATTCTGGTTCAAAAGCTCCCTGCTGCCAAAAAGTACGTTTTTAGGTGTATACAGGGCTCTCTTTACGGATGTTGAGCAGAACGATCCGGATCAGCTCGTTGAGTCGTTGAGGCAAAAACAACTTTCTCCTCTAAGACAGCGCTTATCGCCTGCTGCCACTAGAGAAGGCCTTGGTTCTGTTTCTGCTCGCAGCCCACATGTATTTCTATGCATGGTTGGTGGCGGTCACTTTGCCGCCATGGTGGTTGCGCTCGCGGCAGAGGTCCAGCGGAGACCCGGTGGTGTTGAGGAGCGACAAGCCCGAGTTCTTGCTCATAAAACCTTCCACCGCTACACTACTAGGAGGAAGCAAGGTGGTGCGCAATCCACCAGTGATGCGGCTAGGGGAGCGGCACATTCTGCAGGGTCCAGCCTCAGACGCCACAATGAAGCCGCGCTCGAAAAGGAGATAAGAGGTTTATTATTAGAATGGAGAGGCATGATCGATGAAGCAGAGCTATTGTTCGTACGAGCGACAGGAAGCACAAACCGGAGGACCCTCTTTGGGCCATACGACAGTCAAATCCTGAGGAAGAATGACTCGCGACTCAGGGGATTCCCATTTAGTACTCGACGCGCTACTCAGGCAGAGCTCATGCGATGCTTTAAAGAGCTTACTCGTGTCAAAACAAGCCGCGTTGAAGAAGCTCCTCTTGCGGTCCCAGATACTGGACAGCCAGAAAGAATAGTACGATCGCCCAAACCATCATCACAGCAGCAGAAGCCGCAAATCTCAGAAGAGGATGAAGCTGCGCTACTTCACACCTCGCAGATCCAGGCTCTCATTCGTCGCTCAAAGGCGCCGGCTCTTTTATCCTACATTTCAAATAACAATATATCGCCGTCTTTTACCTTCTATCCCTCCGACTCACCTCAAAACCACCATTCTCCCACCCCCCTTCACCTCGCATCAAGCTCTAACTCTACAGCCATCGTTCTCGCACTCCTGACGAAGGCGAAGTTTGACCCTACCGTCGTTAGTAGAGAAGGGAAATCACCATTTGACCTTGCCAGGGACCGTGCGACTCGTGATTCTTTCCGTATTGCCCGTCATGAGCTTGGGGAATCTGTATGGAACTGGGACGCCGCTCACGTCCCCTCTCCTCTTTCCAAGGCCGAAGTCGACAGTCGCGAAGAGCGGGAGCGAAGGGCTGCCGAGGAGGCTGAAGCTGATAGACGCAAGATTGAAATGGAACAACTAAAAATCGAGGATGCCACCAACACCGACTCGGCACGAAATCGAAGAAATCTCGGCGGTCGAACACTAGGTGCCATTGAGAAGACGTTTACAGAGAAAACGGAAGAAGAAATGAGGGGGATGACGCCAGAAATGAGACAGAAATTAGAGCGAGAACGGCGGGCTAGAGCAGCTGAAGAGCGCATTCGAAGAATGCAGGGGAAATAAGGCTGTACCTTATTTCTTCAAGGACCTCACATATTAAGATATCTATTGCCCTTACTGGCGATTGTCGAGTTTGGATTGGGACGAGCTCTTGGATAGCTGCATACTGACTTCCTTAGGCCGCTCACACCGAGGAATTGTTTGCTTCATGATACATAGCTTAGGCAACCTAGAGACTTTTTGCTATTCGAATTTAAACTGGCCAGATTAATATCCGAGAGTAGCACAACTTGTCACATCGCTACAATTATTGGAGGGTATGAAAGGTTAAGAACGTGACGTTCTACGGCTCTTTCATACTTTCAATTATTAATGTTTCGATTAGTTAGAAGTTTCGTTAATTCCTTTTTTTTTTCTCTTCGTCATAGTCTGAATGAAGGGAAGGTTAGACCCCAAGTCTTCTGTAGCGGGACCCCTGCCTAGTTACGAAAATCAATTTCCGTGTGTAATCACTGCATAAAACATGGTGAACAAATTATCCATTCAACTGGTTTATTAGTTGCACTCCTGGGAAGATCAGTGTGGTATCCTCGGATTCTGGATTTCATCCCAAGCTTTCAAACCAAAGGGCAATTCAAAGCAGCACTGAACGAGTCAACCGGCTCCTTCCAATTCCTTTAAAATTGATAATATTATTAGTGCTTCACATAAAGTACTTCTGGGGAGGCTGCCTGAGCCAACTAGGTTCAAGCGTTTGAGCCTCTGTCTCTCAGTTTGTCGTGTCGAATCCGCACGCTGGATTGATCATCTCACGTCTACTATTTTCATCTGTGTACCTTCTAGTTATCAATCATGACTGCTAGATATGATTGTCACCACTCTCAACAAGTCGAAACTGCCACTTGTGTTGGCATCTTACTGGTGTGGGACCCCCAAACTGGAACAACTTTTGATCCGTTCAAAATATATAGCAACGAGGAGATCTACATTGGTCGCGATCGTAAGCACTGGTAAGCGGATATTCCTTGACGCCCATTAGTCACGCGCTTACGTTTTTAAGTCAATATGTGGTTGAAGATCCCGTCATCTCGAACAGGCATATTCGCATCTACACTATTATATATGATCAAGAGAATCTGCAAGAGATCGCACCTCTAGTATACGCCCAGGATATCTCTAGAAACGGAACTTGCTGGAATGGTTGTCGAATTGTAAGAGGAAAAGGTGGAGTACTGTTGAGCAGGGGCGACATTCTACAATTATCTCCGAGTTTTTATCTCCAATTTCAATGCAATACTAGCGAAACAATCAGGCCTTTTGACATCCTACAGAAGCGGGAGATGCAGGTCTGATGTCCCAAATTTTAATATCTAGCTCAGCTGAAGTAACTTCCCATAATAGCTATTTGAGGACCAATATATTATCACCGGTCGCAAGTTAGGTTCCGGAGCATATGGGCAAGTTCATATGGCTATCGACAGAAAAAAGAAGCAGCAACTCGCGTGCAAAGTGGTCGATATTCGGCTGATCAAGAGAAAGCTATTGTTTTCCAGACCTACAGAGTCAGATCATGTTAGTTCTATATCTCGACTGGCGCGATGGAGAGAAAATATCTGACGTCAGGAAATTATGACAATATCAGGCGCAGTATGTCCAAAAAAAGCTAGAGGCCTATTACCAAGAGGCCGAGATTCTGCGCAGAATCCGCCACGTATGTAAAATTTCCCCGGTGGTCTCCATTGCATTTTTACTGAATGGTTTCGCAGCCTAACATCATCGGCCTGGAAAACGTCATAAAGACACCCAATACAATGTTAGTTGTCGTATCCCACTCTGGTGAGATTTGCTAAGAAAATGGATAGTTACATATTCCAAGATTTATTAACTGCTGGAGATCTATTCTCTTTTATCGAATACAAAGGAGGGAGGCTCTGTGATATCGAGGCTGGAGTCATCGTGCGACAGATCCTAATGGCGCTAGAATACCTCCATGGCCAAAATATTGTTCATCGCGATCTCAAGCCTGACAATATATTGATGACATCGTTAGTAGATGGATGCAGGGTCGTGCTCACTGATTTCGGATGTGCTAGGTTCATCGAGCCAAATCTTGAACGAATGTCGACAATGGTGGGAACGTTGGAGTACAGTGCACCGTACGTACAAGATGGAATCATATGAAGCATGGTGGCTGTTTATTTGTTAACAGGATACCTAGCGAAGTCACACAGAAAACGTCTCGTAGGAGAATAGGTTATACCAAATCAGTGGACATGTGGTCGCTTGGCTGCGTTACAGTGGTTCTCCTCACCGGCGGTCTACCATTCAAAGACCCAGAGACATTCTCATTTTCGAGGGAATTGGCTCTAGATTGTAACCTCGAAAAGCTCAAAATCGATGAAGATTGGATTCATGTGGGTGAGCGTGCGAAAGATTTCGTTTACCGCCTTCTAATTCTCGACGAAAATGAACGCATGGATGTCAAGCAAGCTTTGCAGCACAGTTGGTTCACTAATCCAGCTCACAAGGACGAATTTGATGGCGTTTACAGAAGAGCAATTAAAGACTGGGAGCCTCAATCGTTTGGAGAACCAAGGGCCATTGCCATCAACTCGTCGGCTCTGGAATTCAGTCGTCAGATGGAAAGAAGAGGAACGGATGAATTTGCTATCCTGAGTCCGGATTCCGTATCGTCTGCTGCGTCAGCATGTACAACTCTAAGAAGAGCTGCTCTCCCTTCCCCCACCCTTTCAGACGCGGATATTTCAAAGCGAGATGCTTTGCAAAAGACAGATGTCAATGTCCCGATCAACTCCAAGGGACAAGAAGCACAGACAAACGGCTTAAATTTGGCACTACGTCTACCGTTCAGCCTAAATGCTTGGACTGATAATAGTGCAGAAAAGGAGGGGAAGGGTCTTGAGGATGACGGTTACCACCCGCTACATCAGCCATGTCAATCGGTGGAGGAGATATTGGCAACTAGGGCGCAAGTTGAAGCTGACACAGCAAACCAAGGAGCACAGCATAACGCACATGGTTTATGTCGTCCGCGAAAATATAGGATCATATCCCCCAAGAAGAGGCGGCTTGCTGATATTTACGAGTTCGAGGAGGATGATACTTGAGTGAAGGCCGGTACACTCCCATCAGGTTTGCCTACGTCAGGGCTGAAACACGATTATATCTATTATATACCCTAAACAGTTTAACGACGAGCCCTCAACGAGCTGAAAGGCATCCTGAAAGAAGTCTGAGAGTCGGCGACAACCACGTTCTCTAGGGAGCTGGTCATCAAAGGCACGCATAGACATTGATCATAAAATCGGTTCTTTAGATGATAACTCGAATGCCGTTGCTTCATCCACGGAAAATATATATATCATTAAGGCGTATTTACATGATATACAATTATACCAAGAGCTAGATTAAATTTATATATGTCAAATTCACCGATCGCCTAAATGGCAAATCGTTATATCATACCTTTCGGAGAAATAAAAAGGGGAGAGGAAATTGGTAAATATCATATAATCATACGAAGAAAAAATCTAGAATCCCTCGAAGATAATGGATTTTCTAGGCTTTTATATTTCATATACTATAGAATAATCTATCTGCCTTAAAGATCATTAATAAATCTATCTAGCTATATATCATTCAGAATCAGTGTACTAGCTAGGTAGGACATTACCAAGACACCATCTTTGAACATTCAATCCAAAATATAGAATCCTTCTTCTATGCAATTGGCACCTACCTAATTAATTGACGCAACTAAGACCTGACTGACTGGTATGTGCCCGAGCCTTGTGGCTATGAGGGCTAAAATACGGGTATACCCGGGTATATCCGAATAAACAGGGTAGGCCGAAATTTTGCGGAAAACCTATGTTTTCGCGATTTTTGGTGGCCGATATATTGTTAATAACTATCTGCTGCTACACTGATTGACCTATCCTTGCAGTAAACACGCGTTCGGAGGATGTGGCAGGAATTGCACCATAATCTCGCATTTGTGTGATTATAGGGAAATCATAGGCTTTGCTCTGCATGTACGCACGCTGTTCATCCAGAGAGATGTCTAGAGGCATGCAGGGCTCTCGTAGCCATCGATCGATCTCAGTATTTATTTGAACATTCGGTATAGCACTCTGTTATCGTGTCTATGTTCCGCAAAGCCATGGAATGGATTGATTCTCCAATCCTCCTGGCCTTCCACGTCAGGTGATGACGATGGCGATCTTTAAGTGTCAATGGCCGCATCCTCTGCCTGTACTCTCTTATATTCCGCGATGCCTAGCGCCCTCTGCGATGCTGAAAGTGTGCCTTTCCCTGCTTGTAGTTGGTAGAATTAATACCACCTTCAGCCTCAAACAGATAACCAAGCACAGCAAGTTTGTATCGAGGATCGTAGATAGTAGAGATGATGACATAACAGCGCAGGTGATACCTAGTCGATTCGTTACTTCAAGGTACCTACCATCATGTATGGGATTAATAAGTTCGATAATATCCAGAAGAACCGACTTATGTTCGCCCAGTTTCGTTTGCCATCACTGCGATATAATCAAGCTTGTTGTGTCCTGCCCATCCATCCACTGTCAAAGATATTTGGCCTCCAGTATTGACATGGTCTTGCAATTTGATTTTCAACTCGGCTTCTTTGGTTTGGATCGTGCTTTAAGCTCTTTCATTAAGGTCCTGCGAGAGATCTGCTTTGTAGTCGGAGAGAGGAAGGTAAACAAGGCTTTGGTCTTAGCAGGTTGGTCAACAACGGCAAAAGAGAGGTCTTTTTTCGTGAAGGAGCTCTTGATGTCTTTGGGGGGTGCTTGCAACCTGGCCGTGGATAGTCATTAAATCATAGTTGTCTTTAATAACTTTTTCCTTCGTCAGTAACTTGGAGGTAGAGTAGGAATCTGGAAGGGCGTGGTATGTACCAAAGGGGCACTTCTGGAATCATAAATTATTACTGGTTCAGGTTGGCTAAGACAACTAGGTTGAGGCGTGATCATGATAGAGTATTAAATCACACAAGAAGCTGATGTTGTGGATGATTTTGCCATTTGTGAGCTGCCCTTTAGTAAGCGAGTAATTCTGAGCAATCTGATTGGATCTCAGCACGTATTTATTATTCTCCGCATCACGTGATTTAATATCCGAATAGTGGGTACCGGAGAATTTCTGGATATTTACCTGTTTACAAATATTCAATTTATTCGAGAGGGTCTGTATGAGTATTCCTTCTGCTCATTTCTATCGTACAGAAAACCGTGCCTTGCAGCCGGATGAAAAACTGTATGCTCCAATTCATGTGCCGCCAGGGTGTATTTTCGGATTAATATGATAAATTAAATATTTAAGATATGATTAAGCTTATCACGATGATTTAGAGGCTGAGGGTGGACTTTCTGGAGTCTCTCGGAGAAACACGACCAGTACTATATCCTAGGTTAGTAATGTCTTGCCCACTGATAAC
>NPHW01002105.1:17893-38938 GCA_002240705.1 Elaphomyces granulatus
TCGGGGGGCTGCTTGGAAGATAATGTTTTTATCAAATCCTGTTTCGGCGATGAGAATCTGGTCACTTCTGTCGCATAGCAGATGTTGAATGGCCTCAACTTAATTGTCCTTAGGCTTAAAGCAAAAGGGCTCATTCACCCGGTGCTGTATAGTTAGGGGCCGTCTGCTCGAATACGCCAGCTTCACCACCCCCAAACACATCGCCGTCGCTATCGCCTCCGAAATCCGTGGTGCTCGACCCGCAAAATCACGTTCGAGGCAACTATTCGAATATGGATTATCATGGCTTTGATCAGCGTTGGCAGAAATTAATTACCCGGCCACACTACCCTCATATAACTCTAATAATATTGGGAAATACGCGGATTTTCCTGCAAATTATTATGATGGGTTTAGAGCCATAATATTCGCGTAATTCATATTGCTATTAGGGTAATATGAAGGGTGAAAAAGGGTAATGTGGCCGGGTAATCAATTTTTGCCAACGCTGGCTTTGATGCTCGGAGCTTTATTAACTGAATAGGAGTGCCGAGTGTGTGTCTACAGGCTCTGGATGCCAAGTTATTAGTCATGAAAGACGATGGCAGTCAATGAATACTTAGCGTTACATTTGCCAAAGGTGGAGCCAGTGATACCACTGACGCTTTCGAAGGATGTGTACTATCGTGTCCTTGGTTATCCTCTGGCGTTGCCCTTCTCCGGATCGATTTAGGAGCAAAGAAGGGTTCCATCCTGTTCTTGTGCTGACGCTCACACCGGGGGAGATCGTTGTCCAATCCTAGAAACGCGAAGGAAGTATGATTTCGTAATCAGAATATCAGAATCCTAATCCGCATGCTAGCGAAAGAAGTCAAAGGGCCGTAACCTGATAATATGGGCAACAAGTCTGGATTCCTATCTACAGATTGTTGGGATCTTAGTCGAGGGCGGTCACATAAAGTATGGCAGAGTCCTATACCTCTCCAACAATTGAATACCTGGATATTTTGTAGGCAGGTCTCTCTCCCCTTCCTTTCTCTCCTCGTATTATAGTAGGGATAGTCCATGAGCTCCCTTTCAATTCCTTTGTTTTATGGAACCGCCATTACACTTTATCAGTACATAGTACAGTGTCGCGAAATCCCGAAACTGCACAATGAATCCAGATTCCTTATTACTACTAGTAGTTTAGCTTTTAGGGGTTGTCTATAAAAAGGCAGACAATTCCCTGCATGTAAATATATAGAGATAAGACAGACTGGAAACATAGAAACCGATTAACCAGCACTCTCTAAATCAACTCCACCGAAAGCTGGCACCGGATTTCCATGATGTCGAATCAAACCGAAGTTGTTTTCAACATTACGAGCAACAAAATCAGCTACGAGCAAACGTCGGATCTCGTTGCAGGCAACGGTCCATTCATAGGTAATGTTATACCCTCGTGATATGGAAAATCGAAGTAACTAACACGCGTCTAACTGGCCGAAGAAACGATCGACATACCGTTGGGGGCAAGAAAGGTCCAGATATTAATTATTGAGGATACATCTGAAGGCGAAGCAATCATCGATTATACCACCATTCCGCTGCCGAATAAGGTGTACTGGGGTCGTATTCTAGGACGCTATAAACAGCTTTACGTACGAGCTGGAGCTTCACCATCGGTTCCAGGATGTTTACAAGCCCGGCCGAATGTCTACTTTAAGCAAGCGTAGCGCTGAGCTCAATGTACGGTGTCAAACAGAAAGATTGGAGACCGAATTACATAGGCGGCCATAGAATGAGAAGTAGAAATAGAAAGGAAGAAAATTCGCATGGAAGACGAAGTAAAAANNGGGGGGGGGGGGGCTGCTGAATCGTCACTAAGTTTCGGAACCACATAATTATTTATCATGTTAGTTACCCTGCGCATATAGTAATATATATATAAAAAAAACAAGAAGTTCTTGATATCATCATAATCCTGGCCGCATATTTCGGGGGGTTCGGCTGGATATATGATTGCTGCAGTAAAATGACTGCCGGTATACATCCGCCCGCACAATTGAAGTCTCAGATCCAATCTCAGTTCTTCAGTAAAATCCTCCTATTATTGGAGCCATATTTTTGAAATGCAATGAGCTTCATCAATGGCAACCAGTCGCTCCACCTCGGACATACTGAATCACTCATTGTTAAGTCGCTCAGGGCACAGTACAACAATTTTATCCCTCCCGCTCTCGGAGGTCCTAGATCGTTTTTGAACTGCTTCCTGGCCTTGGTTTAATCCAGGCATGCTGCGCCGATTTTCCGCCGCGTCAACCTGGTCTTTCATCAGTGAGATCTTGAAGCGGTGAGACGACGATTGTAATGCCACTGTCACTAGGCCGGCGAATGTGCTCCTTCATACATCAGCAGCTTGTAGAGCAATGATGCGGGGAAAGCCCGCCGTCTATATTAGTACTGTAGGAAGGAATGAGCAGTGATAGCCTACTACTGGAGGCAGCGTAGGTAGTGGGAAGGGTATGGATCATGCCAGCATCAGCAGTAGCTGTGAAAACCCACAAGCAGAGCAATGAAAAAGTTCACGACATCGGGAACCACGCAGCTATCATAGATTGACAGCAAGTAAAAGACAAATTGAAGCAATTAGGAAGGCTCTGCCAGCAGGAAAGGGCGGCAGAAACGTTCTGTAGCTAATGAGCAGAGACAGACGATACATATTGGATTCCAGAGTCTCTATTATTGACAGCCGATGCTTCGACAATTGTCACGATTGCAACACTCGTTGGAAGACATGGCGGCGGGGGTTGATATAGAACGAGGAAGCTTGCTGCGATGCCATACGCTAATTCATTTCGGCCTCGACAGACACTCTCTTCACACATTTGCTCATGGTAAATACATGCACGCCATGTGCTGGGCAGAAGCCTGTGGGGGGGGTTGATGAACCCGAAAGGCCGTATGCTGAAGACCTGCATGCGCCGCTTGCAGAGATCGGAAGCGAAATAACACGTATTTTATGCCTCATTTACAACGAACACGCGTCTTCCGAGGCATCACCAACACGGAAACCCTACTAAACTACCTCATCCGGCTCCGCAGATGATGGGCTTTCTGAGACTTTCCCCCTGCAACCCATCTGCATATGTACAGCCTCTCTGTTGGAGATAATAGTAGTCCCAGCAATAGGTGAGGGAACGCAGAATGGAAGGGTGACCTGAACGAATGCCGGATGTCTCATTCCATATGGCAAGATGGCAAACTTATTAGAAGCATGTGGAGGAGACCTGCCATCTATTTGAGAGTTTAGGGCATGGATGCGGACGGGCAGTCCAGTGTTAACTGCCGAAACCGCGCATAGATTTCCCTGCACGTACATCAGTGGAAGAAAAGGTAGTGTTAGCTAATTTCACGAGCACCTGTGACGGCCTCATTCTAAACCGTTGACGCAGCATAAGGAGCCATCCATTCTCCAGCGGCATGTGCCTATACAATACAAGGCTAAAGCCGATCCATGGAGAGAGGCATGGATGTTCGCGCGGATGACTTCTTCTCCTTTCAACATGACTAGGTGTCCAGGAACACTAACACGTCTCTGTAATGGGTTTGATTAGAGACCGTCTTCACTGCGGGATCCTCTTTGTCCAGGAGATCAAGGGGAAACAACCCAAGTCTTCTGTTTTCCAGGCCGAGCTAGTATATGTGGTGGTGCTGGCTGGCGGTTCGAAGCTCCTCAATGCAGTCGCTACTGCTTCGGTTATTATGGTCTGTAACTCGCTCTTCTCGGCAGCCGTAAATGCAGTCTCCTCTGGCGGATCCATTGGGTCTCGAAGGCCAGGGGTTTCCACAGGGAAACGTGAAGGTTTTGTTCCTAGTGGGGACGCGGGAGATAGGCAGGTGTTCCTAATGTCTGAAGCGAAATTTGTTGGGAAAAACAGCGAATCCTTCCCACTTCCTTTTCGAACCCCGAGCGGTTTCGCCGGTATTCTGGCGTTTGAACTTCTTTGGGCAAGAACTCTTTCCCAATTACGAAATTCTTAGAAGTTTCCTAGCTGGCTGACGTCCTCATAGAACTCTTTCACAGCGTTGTTCAGCTTTGACTGATCGACTGGCCAGGATTCTGGGAGACCGAGGTCGGATTTCTTGCGAGTATATGCAAAATCCCAGAGGGCGATTGTTGCAGGGCAAAAGTCTCTGAAGTATGGGCTCGCAGGCGACCGTACAGATCGATTGTAACAATCGCGACGCAAGGCCACCTAAACAAGAGGAAATAAAAACAGTAAGATTGGGCGATTCCTTACTAGTCGAGCGCACCCTTGATCACCATCAACCTGATCAATCCATGCAAAGGCGAAAAAAAAAAAAAAACCACTCAATCGAAGGAAGGGACATGCTACCATCTATATATGCTGTGTGTAAATAAGGTTGATTCCCACTACCGGAGGAATGGCCTATTAGTTCCGATTGTTGCAGTTGTGCCAAAGGAAAATATGCCTTTATATCAACCATCAGGCATTTTGTTTGCTCCAGTAAAATGCCTGATGGTTGATAGGGCGTTGTTCCCTTTGGCACAACAACCACAACAATAATGGGAACAAGACAATTCGCCTCAACCTGCAGGCATAACCCCTCCTGTGAAAGGATAGGTCATTCAAATATTGTTGAAACAGGATATCATTCGAAATTGTAGTAGTATGATGGGCTATCCCACATCACTTGGACTGGGCCGAGTTCGCATATATGACCTCAGGTATTCTTCTTTCACCTGGGCATGAGATCTTCCTTAAGATTCTCTTGACACCTGTGGGGGGGATTCAGGTTCTGATCGGTATTCCAGACCCTTCAAATGAATCCAGCAGCCTGGTTTCTTGGAGGGCAAACTGTCACAGACGTCTACAGGGGGGGCATGATCACAATCGGCCATCAGTATCATAAAGGTAAAAAGAAGACACTACTATGTACTTTATCATACCTACTATGTATATTGTATATCTCGAAAGGAAAGGAGCACATTATAATAGTGGCACGCTAATAATAGGGCCGATCTCACGAGAGATTTTAAAATTATCATTACTATGTACCTAGGTACCTAGGTACTGTACCTAGGTATGATAGAAGAAAGTTATACCTATACCTACCTAGGTAAAGTTGGTGGAGACTCTTGAGAGCACATGTTAAGCCGATTGGATGATCATGACCCTCATGAGCAAAGTTACTCGTCATCCTCTGGCGTCACACAGCTGACCAATGACCATATCAACTCATCAGCAATATTATTATTAATTGTTGAATGGTCCAGAGAGAGAGTGGGTGACACAGGACTGATCCATGGGTCAGCAGCTGGACAGGTCACTTGATAAGGGCAATACATATCATCTGGTGAAGTGAAAGTATATACAAGGAGATACTTTACAACATCTCTGAGATATCTATATATACCTAGGTATGTATGCTACAAGTACTCTATCGATAGTGAGATTATAAGTTAACTATGATGTACAGTACATACATATGTATGTAGGACAACTTGTCAGAGTTGTCTCCTTGCTGGCGCAGGCCAACGGCAGCCCCATAAATGATGCAGGGGGACAGTTTGTTGTGGTTCATATTGTAGTCTCATAGGCTGGTTTGTGACAATGATGCATACATATAAACAATAACCTTTCGTTGCGGTAGGTACTTTATCTATGACGAGGTTGTATCTACATAGGTACCTACATATGTAGAGGTAATGACATTATCACCCTGGTTGTTGCCTACAGTACCGCCTGTGACCTGTCATCTTCTCAGTATCATATATCCTTGGTTAATTTGGAGGCTGAGAGGGGCCACGGATCTTGTTCATGTTTCCCTGGATGGGTCTTGCACCAAGTGTGTGTCAGTAAAATAATAATAAACCTCTCCTCTCCTCTTCTCACATACTACTGCAGTTACACAGTAGAATATAAATCTGAAGCAGAGGTGTTGAAGAAAATTGAAGCAAAATGACAGATTACTGTTAACTATTGACAGGGTGTACATACTCTAACGGGGCTAAAATTACTAGTAACTAGTTAGCCGTTTCTCCCGGCCTTCCTCGTTCCCCCAACACCCATTTTATTTCCATCCCCGCGACAACATCCGATTCTCACAACACCCGATCCCTCACAAACACCTTTCTGTCCATTTCCACCAACACCCCGCTGTCGCATTGACCTGAAACCTGTCAATCTCAGAGCGCATATATCGACTGAGCATATTGGACTTATCGTTGACCCCCAAAAAGGTCCGCTTCACACCATAACCGGCGTTGGCGCAAAACTTCCCAGCCTACGGTCTTCTGACTCACCCGGCGCGCGGGCGGTCTTCCAGCGCAACACCATCGACGGATCGTCATCGTCGATCTGCGCCGAAGACCGGATCGCGATCATGCTGCTTCCATCTGCGCTGCCCTGCGAGGGCCTCAAATACCGGAATCGCTCGAATCTCATCACCTGTCGCCAGTTTTCTCCCACTCCTCCACGGTCGGATGACGGATCCCCCGTTGGCAACGGTCTCCTGGGCACGTGTCGCGCGCTGCAGTCACTGCTCAATGCCCCTGCGGTGCCCTCGCCGCGATGTCCCAAACCAGAGCGCCTTCAGAGTCCGCTGCAGATGCGACCACTGCCGGCGCGACGACCGCAAAAGGTGATCAAGCCCAGCCGGAAGCCTCCACGCGGCCTCCATAAACGGACGCGAAGTATCTACGAAGACGACTGTAGCGATGCGGAGTCAACCACCGATAGCAAGTCTCGCGACGCCTTCTCGACCCCCAAACGTCGCAAGCGAGCTCCGTCCGACTTGCCCCTCGGTCTAGGGTCATCGGACTTTGAATCTCTAGAATCAACGGTGAAACAGACTTCTTGGCCTCGATCGCCGTCGTCAAACAGCCAAGTGGCGACGACAACTCGACACCGCGACCTTTTCGAAGGGACCAAAGAAGGGACCAAAGAAGCCGTTCTTCCCTCGATAGAAACATCGTCGTCATCACCATCATCATCATCACCATCTTCTTCTTCTTCTTCCTCTTCTTCTTCATCTCCGTCAGGAACCGCCGCGGCGGCGAACAACTCACACCACTCACCCTGGACGACAGAAGACGACCAGAAATTGGTGGAAATTGTCCTTGAGAAGCTCAAGCTGTCGAAGAGGGACTGGGACGAGTGCGCGCGAAAGATTGGCAAGGACAATGACAGTGTGGGACGGAGGTGGCAGGCGCTCGTTGGGGAGGGCAACGTCGGCTTGCGCCGTGGAAGGCGTTTTATTCGAGGACGCATTGACGAGAATTGGCTGTGACAGCTGCCAAAATGCCTTTCGTTTCTTCTTGTCTTCCTGGTAGCTAGTTAGCCAACCCAAGGGCGGTTTTTTTCCCTTTTTTCTTCCCTTCGTTTTTGATTTCTCTTAATTCTTTTTTCTCTTCTTCTCCTCTCTCTTCTCTTCTTTTTCTCCCTTTTTACCGATTTCGTGAACATGGCTCTTCATTTCCATTCCCAAAAACGTACGTACGTACGTTGTATGTAAATCAGGTGTACACTACTACTACTCCCACTGCCTACTGCTGCTGCTGCTGCTGCTGCTGCTGCTACTGCTACTGTTTCTTTACCGTTATTTCTGGGGTTGGTATGATAGGTGAAACTGCAATTGTATGTTTGGTTGACTTAGGCTATAGCTACCTAAAGTACATAGGACAATACATATGGTTTATGATAGAAATCAACTCTTGCTGGTTTGGTAGGCATGGGTGAGTCAGATCTTTCCACTGTTCTATGATAGCTAGAAGTATCAATATAGCTACATACCTCTCTGCGCCTGATATCTTTCTTGGTATGCGCACGAAACTGCTTTGCCGACTACACATCGTCAACTACTATACAAGAGAAGTACATATATACATCGTGATACCAAGAATAAATACTCCCGCACAGCTACATAATCGACTAGGTATGTACAATGACAAAACAAGATAGTTTTTCAAAAATTTGGCCTCATTCTATATACTACTATATATACATCTATATCTTGAGCGTCAATGCGTCTCCACTCTTCAACCTGCAATAGGCTCATATATACTGTTTATATTACTAGGTAACTACTGTTCTTCAGTACATGTCGGAATACTTCTGCGATAAAAATACCTAAAATAGGATCAACCGATGAGGTCGATCAACCATTAGTACATATAACTTGCAATTGAGAAAGGCACAGACGTTGCAAGGCTCAATCGGCGCGTGCTGAACAAGCTCACTCGAAAATTCGAAAAAGAATCCGAAAGTCAACCTGATGAAAGTGTTTCCAGTGTATTATGTTTCTCGCCTGGACGCAAGGGGGCTGGAGACCGTTGGCAGCGTTTGTGATTATTAATAATTGCTTGTTGCTAACTGTGTGAATAGATAGATAGATACTGGTATAATTATTAGCGAATTCGATCGCGAGGAAGTCGACAAACAGTACTACTACTAGTATGACTGTTGGTCAAGACTCAACTCTTCAATTCTGCGTGGTGATTTATTAAATTATTACTAAATAATGTACAGTAAATAGCCGGACCTATCTGCCATTTCAGGATTCCATGAAATCCATCTCCTCGACCTCGACCTCGACCGGTTCGACGTCTCGTATGAACATTGAAGAGACCTTTGACGGAGTTGTTGCTTGCCAGTCAGTCCGAGTCCTTCTACCGATCGTCGCGACCGAGGGGACCTTTTCTCCAACGTTGATGCATAGCAGCAAACGCAGATGATATCGCACTCATCCATCTCATGGTCGTCGTCGTCGTCGTCGTTACAACAGTCGCTGAGGCTGCCCTTGGCTAGGCCACTGCAGGGAAAGGAGCAGAAAAAAAACCTAGAGGACTAGTAGAGAGTTTGGTTTTTTTTTTTTTTTTTTTT
This sequence comes from Elaphomyces granulatus, assembly GCA_002240705.1. Taxonomy (NCBI): domain Eukaryota; kingdom Fungi; phylum Ascomycota; class Eurotiomycetes; order Eurotiales; family Elaphomycetaceae; genus Elaphomyces; species Elaphomyces granulatus. The sequence continues at coordinate 26,764 of NPHW01002105.1, forward strand.
TAATTTCAATTTCAATCGAAGCGAAGGCTGAGAGTCATTATTCAGAGTCTCAGATGTCACAAATATAGCATAAAGCTTCCAACTCCGGTTGGGATAGTCGAAACAGATGTCAATTATAGAGCGAAACTATAAGGACATGAGGCCTTACCTACTGAGGGATGCAATCACTCCGTACTTTTATAAATTTAAGAAAAGCCCATGTTCAATTCGTGTGAGGTAAGCCGAATATGGCTTCCAACGAGCCAGGAAGGTATGTATGATTGAGACACGTTTATCTAAGATCAATGAATGATATTAATAATAATAGTATGTCCAATGACATATGCACAGAGTGGTACGAAAAAGCCTGGTACGTTTTGAGAAGCTGGCAGCGTTCTATTCTATCGTACATATATAGTGACTCGTTCGACGTTGGTCAGTGACAATGGTCGGTGATTATCTAGTTGCTGCCTTTGTCGTAGGGTCTGACCCTCGAAAATCCAAGGCGACGTCCTGGTAGTGTTAGGACCACAGGGCCCATCTAGGGACCAAGAAAGAAAGGACCTCGGGTGACTCGAATTCATTTTCATCATCTGGGAGTCGTTGCATAAGATGCTGAGGGTTGTTGTGCCTCAGGTTTGAATCCGGCGACTACAAGCTATCATAAAAAAAAATAAGAAATTCGACCAACCGCAGTCTTGATGTATGTATGTAGGTATGATAATTTTATCAATCTTCTATGATATTTTCTGAAAGACTCAAAGGCCGTGATGAAATAAATTCTGTACACTGTACCTCGTACACGTTTCTCGTTACTAATACTAGCATCACGATTAGATACATATGTAAGGTGAATTCCTAGCTAGGTGCCTACCTAATTATTTTCATGGTCTAGGAGGTATGATGGGTGGAGTCTTTTTCTCTTTTTCTGCTGTTGCTGGATTTCTAGAATCTGCGTCCCAGAGACATATTAGAAAGGGATCCTCCATTTTTGATAGCTTGCAGACGTACCTAATCTCGTAGCTCCCTGCCCTCGTCATATACCGCACCCACTTCACGCTGCTGTAGTTACTCTTTTCAAACACCTTCAGGTACCGGACGAGGAGCCCGCTGCTAGTGAACATGAGTAGGGTGAACGACAGGCTGAGCGGCGGCCGACTCCAGGCCTTCTGGTGTGTCATGCTCGTCAACGTCGCATCGGCCGTCAAGACATACTCGCTTTGGCCCGAGAAGCGGGCAATCTTCCAGACAATGTTGTTCTGCTCCGGCTCGTACTTGGCCTTGCCCTGGCTGGTTCGCTCTGTGACCTTGGCCGTGTTGAGCGGCGTCGGGATCCGAATGACGACGTTGGTGGCGAAGAGTTTGGTCCCGTAGTTCGCTTTCACGGCCACGCTGTATTCGACCTTGGTCGTGCCGACTTCCCGCACAATCGGATGCACTTTGAACGGGAGATTGACGTTCTCGGTGGCGCGGTAGCGCATCAGCTCGAACTCGCCGTCAGGCGGGACGAAGGAGATGATGCGGTCGGCATCAAACTGGCCCAGTTTCACGCATTGGTGGAATTGGCAGTCCTCGAGAGTGACGGAGCCGGCAGCAGCTCGGGTTGCCTTGGTTCTCCCATCCCTGTTCCCTGGCGGTGTCATGGCGGCGTCGCTGTCGAGCAGCAACCGGTCATTCAGTCCAAACTTGCACTCGGGCGTTCCCGACAGATACGCCCGCATGATGATCTGACCGTTGACGTCGGCGCGGAGGATCGTGCCCGTGGCCGACATCAGCAGGTTGACATCCTCGATCACGTCGACAAAGGCCTCGTTCTTTCGGTATCGGATGTCGGATCTTCGCCATGACAGAGCACCGGTGGCCTGCATGGTGATACGGCTTGAATCCGAGGCTGAATTGGCAATGGCCGATTTGACCCCTTCGGTGGTGATGTACATCTTTAGCGTATCGGTCTCGGTATTCTGAGGGTAGCCAAAGTCGACAATCTCTAACAGGAGCGAAATTATTAGCTTCAATTCCTCACCATGGGAAACTTGTGAAAGAAAGCACGACGATACCCACCATCCAGCAACTCGTAAACCAGCACAAAATTATTCTTTACAGCCTCCTCATCAAACTTCCCAAAGTACCCTTTCCCGAGCAAGACCAAGCGGTACAAAAACTCGAAGACCAGAGCGGCATTGGCATTGCTTTTGGTGACGGCAACCAGATAGATATTCTCATGCTTGACATGGCTGAAGGTGGTCGAACCGAGCGTTAAGATGGGCGAGCGAACCTGCGGGTTGGAGATGACTTGGATGCGGAAGATGTCGGCTAAACGGGGGCGGCAGTCATTGCGAAAGGCACGGAAGATGAGATTCTCTCCCTTTTGGTTGAAGACGAGGATGCCGGAAAGCATCTTTGGTCCTGGCAGGCCACACAAGCACACGCCACACACACACACTCCGGTGTAACAGGATTTATTATTTCAGGTCACCGAAAGTTCATCTCATGGTGCTTTTGCTAAATGGGGATTGAAGTTGGGAGGTGATCCTTCATGTTTGTTTTAATATCTACTACATATGATATATGTAGGTACGACGGACGGATGGCGGGCAACGGGAGTTAGGGCAGCGGAGCAGCAGAAAGCCGAGATGTGTATGATTAGTAAATAGTTGTATTTACCGATGATATGATATCCCATACCACTTGTTATTCACATCGATAATAATAAGTATCGTACATACCTATCTAGGGTACATGCATCACGATTTCTTACCTCAAATTAACAACTGAGCTAAATATCTTCATCCGGTTGATCAACAAGTAATAGTTATATCGACTAATGATTATTATTAATTGCTGAACGGAGTATTAAGGACTACCCCATATATACTATATGAACACGCGCAGGATATGCTTCTATAAACAACGGCCTGTAGATGAGGCCTCGTCAACGCCAGTAGAGAGTAAGCAAACCACAGGCTGTCAACCATGAGGTTCTTAACATCTACCCAAAACAAAAAATGCTGCAAGACCCGCATGAGGTTTCCGCCCATATGCACAGAAGGCTATACAGAACATTCTGCATGCCAATATATAGATGTAACAGTAGGCCAGGCGATGAATTCGCAAGACGCAAATGCGCTCAAAGGCAACTGATGCTAATAATATGTGCGAAAAGAGGAATGGAAAGAAAGGCGCGCACAGGAGAAAAAAAAAAATAAAAAAAAATACATCGAACGGATATATGCATGTTATAAAGGACGATGGGACAAAGGACAAAAGCATGTGGTATCAAATCAATAACAGATGAAAGCTTTGGATATCACCCTGAAATCAGGGACCGGACGGCGTCCGATTTCCCAAATATGACCAAATGAGAGGATTAAAAAGAATAATACAAAAGTCGCTCAATGATATGCATGCGGTGGATCCAGAAATGCAAACCGAAGACTCTACAGAACAAGGGGACAAATGGAAAAAAAATTAAATGGGTTAGTATGCAGAGGATTTGCTGTCTTCTTTCTTTGTCGTTTCCCTTTTATTACCTCCTCTATCGACCTGGTGGCGGCTCATCCGACGCACCGCGAATGACCACATCCGGGCCGGTATTTGGTCGGGTGGGTGGTATTGAGGGCGCCTCGCTGGCGACGACGCCGAGTTTTGGATCGGGGATCTGAATGTCCAGACACAGGTAGGCCGTTCGCCTCAGGCTCCAGATTCGGACTCCCTCTTTGGCGCCCACTTCTCGATTCCAATTCTCCAGCCAGTCCTCCAGCCGTCTCAATTGGCCTTTGATTCCACCCACGCCCAGATCATCCCATATCCAACCAGTCAGCAGGCCCATGGCGCAGTCGAACCAACTGCGCAGGCTGAATGGGTCAAAGGCGGTGATGAGCGCTTCATTGACCTTGGAGATGACCCGACGGAACTCCTGCTCGGGCAGTAAGGGGTCCAAAACCTCGGGATACAGATTCGAGAACGTGGGAGCCAAATCGCCCTTCAACATCCAATCCCGTCGGACGCGGATTACGCGTGTCGTGACGTATTCGTCTGACGATACCGGCACATGTGGATTCAGATGCGGGAAGCAGGGATGAGCCGGGCCCCAGGTGAATTCCTCCGCCAGGTCCTCTCCGGAAGTGGTGTTGTTTCCTCCGGAGCCAGATCGATAGGATGCAAAGGTCTGAGAGCGGAGGGACTGGTGAGACTGAACGTGATGGGGACGGGGGATGTAGACTTCCTCCTCCGCGGTCAGATCCTGGTGTCGACCATCATCGTCCTTGCTGTCTGGACCGGTGGTCGGTTCGGTCATGATTCCTTCCGTGGCGGTGCCGGGGTGGTCTAGCAGTTCACTTCGCCTTTGGTTACGTGGCACGGCGATGCTGTTGCGACCACTCTCGGTGTCACCGACACTCCTTTCGACCGTTAGGCTGCTGGGACTGAGCGTCTGTCGACTGCGACGTTGCTCGGGGATCGTCAGCAGCGGGTATGCGTCTCGGTTGCCGTCCAGGGGTAGATTTTCATCCGACGGCTGCGACGGACGGGGGTTGACTGGAGTGGTTCGGGGCACGTAATTGATGGGATTCCACAACCGCGAGCCTGAGGAGGAGAAGTTTCGGTTGACTCGAAAAGAGGACCAAAGCGCACGACTTCGAGAATCCTGTCGGTGAAGGGCACGGGAATGAGTGGTGGTGCTGACGGTTTGCGGCGGGTGGTACAGAGGCTCAGGGATTCGGACCTGGACTGGCGATGGCGGTCGTCTGGATGAGAAGAAGGATGATGACGACGGTCCTGGATCGTTGTGGTGGTGGTGGGGGGGGAGATCGTGGGGATCGTGACGGTCGTGGAGGTCGTGATCACGGGGTTCTTGTGCCGCCAGCGGTGATATGGGTGATAAATGGTGGGCACTGCTGGAGGACGCCGTGTTTGACGATGAGACGGAAGGGGAGAAGTTGACGAGAACGAAACGGAAGGAAGAGAGTGAGTGTGGACGAGGATGACGGCGAGGGTAGGGATGATGGGGATAGAGATGGGGGAGATGGGGGTGGAGATGGGGGAGATAGGGTTGTAGACGGGGTTGTACACGGGGTTGAAGATAGGGAAGGATTTAGGGATAAAGATGGTTCTGACCCTGGCACTGGCATCTGTTCCAGGCGCGGTCTTCGGCTCTGGTTTAGGCGTATCAAGCTCGTCCATGCCCATCCACGCTCCCTAAATGGTTCAGGGCTCGGGGTGATAATTTGAGTTACTCTAAGAGAGGGAGGAGGAAAAGGGAAAAAGAAAAAGAAAAAGAAAAAGAGAGAGAGAGAAGATATGAAAGTGGAACAAAAAGAGAAGTCAGTGAAGGAGATGAGATAAAAACTTGCCACAAGAAAGTGAATCAGGAGAGTGAAAGATTTGGACTTATCACTGGTGCTGGCCAGGGCAGCAGCATCAGTGGTGGTGGCGACGGCATGCCCCCCAAGGCCCTGACATACATTATTATTAGCCCTTTTAACCAACAAGTTACAACAACAACAACCAAGAAGGGGGACAACAACTTTTATATATGTATTATTTTAGTTATGATGATCATATCTATGATGTTCCCAACAACCATGCTGATGACGTAGGATGAAAGCAATTTTAAATTAAAGGAAAAAAAGAACTTGAGATCAAAATGCCGGTGAAAAGCTCCGTGGCTAGGAGAGAAGCTCAACTTGGGCTTAGTATATATGTAGTAACAGCCACAACGAGGAAATCAATTATTAATATTAATAACGATACATACCATGTAAGCAGCCGTCGGTCTTCATCAAAATTTATTACAGAGTCAAGCTGAGAAATCAATTCAGAACCAATTCTTATATGTACTATTGTATACATAACTATCTATAAAATATATATATAAGAAAATGTAACACTAGTTAACAACCACGCCGCCTGGAAGCTCGCCTAATCGCCCCCTTAACCCCGTACTCGGGAACCAAGCCGACCACCATGTCCAAATGGAGGCATTCGGCACGGACTCAGGGGTCGAATCAGAGTCCAAGCCTCGTCGGGCCCCCAGATAGTTACCAGCAAAGTCTAGCCGGCAGGCACTAGTTAGGCACCTATCACCGCTGTGGCCCCGGACTAGTTTTAACTATTTGCGGGTCCACAGAAAAACCCTGCCAGAAAAACATCCAACACTTTCCAGACTCCCGGGTTGTTCCCAGAAGGACTGATATAGCAAGTCTGTAAAAAGGAGAGGAGGAAAAGAAAAGGAGGAGAGGAAGGCAATAATTCAGACCAGATTTGTCCCACTGTGCCACACTGTCGTGTGGAATCTGGATGATGGATCCCAATCACTTATGTATACATGTAATAAACAGGAGAAACTGACGATCGCGACAGGGGCTTAGTTATTAGTTAGTTACTAATTAACTACAAGGGGGAAGAAGAGTGATGGAAAAAAAAAAAGAAACAGCAAGAGCCAAAAATAATTTCCCAAGGATGATTAAAGTAGTATGTATATCCCCAGTCCAATCTAGTATCATACTTTCATGTACAATCACCTACATAAGGTATGTTAAATGCATGTACGTACATAAACTTCCGTAATAAACCTCTACCTTAAATCCAACAAACACTACAGTATTTGAAATCATCAGGGAGACCGCCGAAAATAGTCAATCATTTCAAACATCCCCCTTCTCTAGGAATGTGTATGTACGTATTACCAATAATGCTGCGAGAGACTAACTTATAAAAGGTTAAATGCCCGTATCATACTAAAGGTAGCTAATCATCCAATAATAGCTATGTTACTTATGTACCTTGCATAAAAATTGCAACAGGCGTCCAATCGGAAAATGGTGGTGGGTAAAAAGTGGACTTCATCTTTCCATAACAGTCTTGTTGATATCCTCGAGGCCATTCCAGGAACAGACTCAAGGTGTGTAACGGATCCTCCAGGTTAACACGTTGAATCGCAACTAACAACTCCAGGAAAGCCATCTTTCTCCAGGTTGATATCATCAATGCCATGCACAAGAGGGTTCAATATCTCTAGGTTCAGCGTGTTCCTTGCGAGTTTGTAGAAGGGAATGGAGGACAGGAAAGGAAGAATCTCGCCGACATTTCGATGGCTATTCGAGGATGGAAAGAGCGAGAAATAGACCAGCTTCAAAGACGGCCACAGTCGGGAAACAAGCTATACTGGATCACTGTGAAGCGGCAAGCCGGGTTTGGGGAGATCTATCTTGATGAAGTAGGAAGAGTTTACCGATCGCTTGTCAATTCCAGGGCATCCGGGTATTCCTTTGGGTAGCATTCGTCTCATCCCATTCTCACTGGCTTGGCTTGACCTTCACGATAGAGTTTCAGACCAAGAGGAGGTTCAACCCTTTACCACTATCTCGAAGTTTGATGAGAAAATGCTTCGATCCTGGATCAGTTTTGCCTCCAGCATGCGGCTCAGCTCTCCTCTCCTCGTCGAGGCTATGTGGTTCAGAACCGATGCGGATGAACTGGGGGGGGGTCAGATCGGACCCATTACTCTCGAAGCTATTATTGCTGCAGCACAAGAAGCAACAAAAGCCAAAAAGGGAACATTTTTCTAACGTGGTTCCACCGTCTTCCATGTGACTGGAGAGCAACTCTCCGTCCGTTTCAGTTTGTTTCTCGCCGTTACGACCGGGGTTGTAGAGTACGTTCGAGGACGGATAACTTTGAAAAGAGCCAAATATGTACACCGCTTACAAGTTGGACGCCGCCATGCTTGGGCGCGCTTCGTACAGTCTATGTAATCCTTGCATTGAGAGATCAAAGGTGGTCCGGACGTCCAAATGATCCGATGCTTCTTCGACAAAAGTACAGATCCAACTGATATGGTCCTTCGTGACATGCTGCCTTGATCGAATCTTTAGTGAATGCGATGAATATTCTTCAACGAATAGCTCTTTGGTGGCAACTCTCCTTCTGGTGCACAACAATGGTGTTGGTCCTGTTATCCGTCATACAGCTTCAGTTTCGTCTCCTAAGAGAAAGTCTGTTCTCCAAGCTTTCGGGGAGCCTGGTCGAGGCGCAAGTCCAAATCCTTAACGCTTGTCTTCAACTCCAAGTCTTTTAATGGCGAGGAAATCAAAGGGTAATAAAGATTGATCAGCGAATTCGAATATTTGAGGAACTCCTGAGCAAGGTAACTTCTCAAGATCTTTCGGTATCCGTCTCTGGACGCATTGCAGCAATTCGTTCAGCTAGAAGCACATCAAATCGGTTATTATGAGGGACATGGAATCAAGGGATTACTCTCTCCATCAGCTTTTTGTCTCTGAGTAGGAGAGAACCGTGCGAGATCTCACTCGTCTGGCCTATTCACGTACATGATCGCTGTGAGCGACAATAGTCTTCCCCAGTCTAGGAGTGTTTTGCTTTGGGTGACTTGTGAATACAGTGAAGAAGTTCATGTAAAGTGCAGTTTTTCAATATAGTCGACATGGTCTTCATTCAAAGAGACGTATGTTAGCCATTGTCTACGCTGTCGCAGGCCCGCAGCGTGGAAATCGATAAAACTTACTCTACAATAATAATTGTTAAAAATTCGATCGATTTGTCTTTGCAAAATTCAACCAGCAGATTATTTACATACGTGTATATACAATCCCCCCCCCCTATTTCTGTCTACCATTTGCAGACAAAGATGGGGGTAGAAATCCGAACCTCAATTACAGAGCGGAGAGTTGAAATTGGACTGTCATTGATATCACAGATCTTTGACCGGTATTAAACTTATACACAAGGTGGGATCTACATCATACAGACTCCGATAGCAAGGAAAAAGTACAGGAAAAGGAAAGACCCCACCGATAATACAGTAGCCTCGTTTACTGTGTTCCTTCCGACGTTCCTTCCGGTGATCCTTCCTGATGCGCGGGGTGTGGACGACTGAGCACCTCTAGATTTCCTTGAGAAGGTAAAAGAGTTAGCAAGAGTAACGGCCAATAGATACGAGAGCTAGAACAATGTGTCGTTGTCGTGACAGGATTGATGGAGTACTCACTCTGTGTGATGTTCAAGTGAGTGATTTTCTTGCCTTCAGCGTCCTCTCTAGTCCGCATGCTGGCATCACCCTCGAGACAGACGAGGGTCCTGTGTCCCGTGATCGACAGTCAGTCAGTTAGTTAGTTCAAAAAGCTCAATTCATTCACCATGACCTTAAAGCCGTTCGGATGTCCGGCCTTGGCCTCTGCAGCAAGCATTGGGAAGATCCATCTGGACAGGAGATTGAAGATGCCAATAGAAAAAAAAAAAACATAGGCCTTTCTTTCTGTGCGAAGGGGAGCAAGGAAGTAAACTGACCCTTTGGAGAGACCCAGAAGAAACTCCCGAAACGGGCCTTCTGGCTGAAAACTTGAAATGCGGAACCAGCTGGTCTGGCGATTGTCCCTGGGGCCGTAGGACGTCCCAACCGTATATCGGACTACGTCCTGTCCGGTTGATGTTGCCTGCAGCTCGGGCTCGGCGGCCAGACGACCTGTGATGATAATTCGGGCAAAGGCGCTTCGCGGAGAGGAGCTGAATGCTCGTGCTTGTGCTCGTGCTCGGATGGACGACGACGACGATGTGGTAATGGTACTGGTACGGATCGACGACCGAAGAAGCGAGAATGCTGACATTGTGTTGGTGAGATCGATAATGCGAGATCAAGAAGATACAGTAGGTGTGATTATTTTAAGTCATGCGTTAGAGCTTCGGGGGAGCCAAGCTTCTTCTCTTGGATCACGTGAATAGCTATTCGATCTCTGTAACTCTAGTCTAAGCTATTTTTGATTTAGTCTATTTACGATTATATGATATCATATGGATTCATTTTTAAATGAATGAGGGAGCTGATATTACTGGTTAGTACTTTTGATCTACATGTACAGACCACTATATGTGGGCTCACGTTCTTTTTGAGAGAGATGATACCCAGTGTAGCTGTGAAAGACTAAGAAAGTTATTGTTGGGAACTGATCTATGAACAAAGAAAAATCACTGCTCATTTCAGTCCATAACAAGCCCCCTCAGCAAATCACTAAAATATGGGGAATAGCATAAGATACAAAGGCCCGTCCCTGCCCAGTCATGCTGCATCTTAACAATTCATACTGTTGATGACCACATGCCCGGAATACAACTCTTCAGCAAACCTCAATCTCAATCGAAGAGACAGAAGCTTAGCCGCCCTATCGAGTTTCGACGACCACCAGAATTTTGGGACAATCTTTCAGAGCTGTGGTTGACCGGAAGTGCACTGACTCCGAGGGAGCTTAACCGAAGGAACGCTCAACTTACCCTGAATCCACGGCGTTCACCAGGCAAGGAGCCACGCAGACCATTCACTTGACAATATCTCGCTAAGCTGAAGAGAAATTGGCTGAGGAAAGCTCGTCAATCCAACTGTGACGATAATTGCTTGAAGGAGATAAAGCGGTTTGCCGGACATGGCGGTCCAGACCTGTCGGACTTAAGAAACGAATGATGTGATGCGTTGGAGATGTCCTCCGTAACCTCTTGATATTGGAGCTGACCATTTTCTGTATTACTCAGAACCTAATATGGATCCTCCCCATCACACGGCAATACTTTCTCGGCGTCGATTGCAGGCTTCAACACGGGTATCCAACTCTACCCGGACAAATACGATCGCGACGACCCCCGACACCACCGGGGTCTCAGCCTATAGCCTTCATTTTGAACAGCACCTTATCGATCATGGCTACTATCTTCCGTTTCACACGTATCCTGATGCAGAGCCCCATCAAAGCCAAATAACCGGGCGGACATCCTCGAAATATTATCGCAACAAACTGTTTCATTTTCTGACAGAGATTTTGAAAGACTCGTATAAAGGGGTGTAAATGCCCCTACAAATAATCTGGTAGTAGCCCGAGTGATGCCAATCATCGCAGGCGAGGTCGATGACCCCAAATGTATCGGAGGAGAATTCCCGTTCGGCAACCTTGACCCTTGATTGACGGCCAGCTCGCTCGAGCAGACCGCTGCTATGGTGCTCAAATTCGTCATCGTCCCATCAACACAGAACAGCCTCCTGATAGTACATACTAAACTTTTTTCTGGGGGCAAAGGGGCCATCTGCAGATCACGACAAAGCCAAAAGAGAAGCGTGGTGCCTTGGTGTGTTGGGCGCAAGGGGAATGCACAGCCTACAGACCTATAAACAAGAAAAAGCATACGACAACAGCACCTACACAATTACGTGTCTCTATCAGCATGGCACGCTTGAGTTGCGCCGGCGAGATCGGAGGTTGTCCCAAATATGGAGGGTTGGTTTCTATTTGGCGATCCTGGGACCTGCCGGCAAGCGATAAATGCATATCGAAATGCCAGAGACTTGGCAATGAAATGGAGGGATAACTTTATTCAGGATGCAAACAGGAGGGCCCTTCAGGATAACACGCATCCGTCTTCTGCGCCATCTGCCGACGAGGAAAACAGAATTTCGTTGCCAGAGATATGTCAGCTGATTAGTACTCTCTCTCCGAGGGAGTGGGCAGGCCCTCGAAGGCAAGAGGTTTAAATAGTGAATGTGCTATCGTATGATGTGTGCTGTTCCCAGAACTCTCCGGAGCAAAGATCTCCACTGCCAACGGTCAGAGGCATCCGGTACAGCCGATGGAACTACCACTTTGATGAATCGGGCGCGAATCGCATCTGTCTCCCTTGTGGCGCTCCGCAACCGGGCAATAACTTGTAGGGCTCCGAAAGGAATATGAATATTCCTGAATATTCATATTCGCAGTATTCATGAATATATGGATAATTCAGATATTGAGTCAGCATATATTACCTTACAACCTTACTACAGGATGATACTGAATGTAATCTATGTTTTCTTGGGAGTCCTCTCGTCGGGGGAAGCCGCTCCCTCTTCAACTTTGCCGTCGACGGCCCATCGTACTCTCCCCCTCTACTTAGTACTCATGCTCCGTCATATCGCCGTCGCTACCTATGATACTGAGAGTTACATACGGCCAGGCTCATCTCCAGCTCATCACAAACACTTCAGACAGCCCTCACTATCAACACCATCCATAACAGTACTACAGAGAAAGCAAAGGCTACACAATGCAGTGTAGCAACTACCTAGGCAACAATGACAACAGGTTCTAAACACATGATGTGAAAGAATTTACTTTTTTCTCATTCAACAGCATTAGCCATTGCATGGTCTCCGCACTCATCG
>NPHW01002107.1:0-10389 GCA_002240705.1 Elaphomyces granulatus
CGTTTGTTTTTCCCCTAAAAAACCCCCCAAAAAAAAAAAAAAAAAAAAAAAAAAAAAGAAAAAAAAAAAAAAACCCCCCCCCCCCCCTCCCCGCAGTTATCCTCGCTCTTATGTTTGGATGTTTTCTCAGTGTCACTTGTCAATACCAGTTTTGCCGTACTGTGATACCACCCCTCTTTGATTATCAAATCCACTGTTTTGGCTTCCAATTCTGCTCAAAAGGGAGCAGCAGCTCGAATTAATTGCTCTTGGTCGAGGTAGATTTACCTACCCTACAACCTCACCTGGATTATCTGGAAAGGTCCAAGGCGGTCCGTCCAGATCAAGATGAGTTCATCGCATCCTGTAGAGAACTCGCAGAGTTTCCCTAATACGCCCCTACTCTACGATCAAGAAGGTGTTTCGAAGCTTCCTCCTCGCCTCGACCCATCCCCACTGCTTCCAGATCTTCTAACAGATGTTCCTTCGGTCCCGGAATGTATTCTCGATCCCCCCTCTACAGCTCATCATAAGCCATCGCCTCTTAAGTCACAACGACGGTCAAGCTCGTCTCAATCTGGTCAAGGAAAACTGGCCTTCATGCCGATTTTGGCTCCTTCCCCACAGCTGTTTGCAACTGATTCACCGGCAAAGAAAGCTTCCAAGGGCAAGCATCATCGCCGAGCTCCCTCCTTGCCTCAACCAGCCACTTTCATCACCTTTACCAATGTCAACCCAAAGCTGTCGCGTAAGGAAAATGATGTCGCCCGTGGAATCAATAATGGTAACTTCATAGAATTTTCGGAACCGACATATGGTCGCAAAGCTCCGCTGAAGAGGAGACTGACGGATGCGGCTGCCCCTAAAGATAGGAAACAGAAGCAAGACGAATTCATCACTACAACAGTACCCGGACCCCATGAAATGCCTCCAATTGAAGATGACGGCATGAAACCACCCTTCAGTTATGCGACCTTGATTGGAATGTCAATTTTGAGAGCCCCCAATCGACGATTGACGCTCGCACAGATCTACAAGTGGATATCTGACACTTTCTCTTTTTATCGCAACAGTGATTCCTGTTGGCAGAATAGCATTCGACACAACTTGAGCTTGAATAAAGCCTTCGTCAAGCAAGAGAGGCCCAAGGATGACCCAGGGAAAGGTAATTACTGGGCAATCGAACCCGGCATGGAGGTGCAGTTTCTCAAGGACAAACTGGTCCGTCGCGCTACATTATCAACCATTCCTCTTCCGTCCTCAGACCTACAACGCGAGTCGCTGTCATTTAGCCAGGGCCCGGGAACGAATATATGGAGAGTCCAGCCTCCTGCACTTCCAGTATCTCAACCCCCCGCGAATCAAGACCTCTCCTCTGACGCAACTTTGCCGGCGTCAGATCCGGCCTTCCAAGAAGATGCAAGCGATGAAGGGCTGGCCGTTACCGTTGCTGCGCCGCAACCCCAGATTCCATGTTCCTCTCCACCCCAAATTATTCATTCGTCACCTCCGATCGCACCGTCTCATTTCATACGTCCAAGGACCCCACCAACTCCATCCCGTCCCATGACGTCGGCAGCCGTCCCTCGTCCTCGGAAGCGCAAGTCTGTCATGGCGAATGATAGCGGGTACTTTTCCTCTCTCGAATCTTCCGTGATGAAACCCACCATGATGACTCATTTTCTCACATCGGACCCGGATTTTGAGCCACCCCAAATAAAGCGTGGACGGGCAGAGGAAGAGATTGCTCGGATTCGGAGTTCGTCCCATGACCTTAGTCCCAGCCATTCGAATATCTTGTCTGGCTCTTCCCCTTTCCGAGGGGAGCATATCGGTATGTTGCCTCCGCCACTCACGCCAGTGATCAAGTTTAAGAAGCCCGCGCGGCCACCGGCATCTCTATCTCCGAATACCAATCTGCGAAATCATCGTCGAAAGATTCAGCAGATGGTGAACTCTCCTCTGAAGACTTTGGGTCTTACCGATGAAGATCTTCCTTGGAGCCCCGCTTTCAATCTTCACGACGAGACCTTGACACCAAATGAGAATTTGAACTCGCATTTTGACATCTTTGCTGATCCCGTTGGTGAAAATATATCCACGCCAATATATGGATCTCCAGAAAAGCGTCGTGCAAAACGTTCAAGGACAGACACTCCTGTAATGCCGGGAGACGCCTTGACCGCTATAAACAGTAACAGGCGCATTGACACCCCGGTGGCGTCGAAAAAACTTAAACTCGATCTACCTAACTCCCCATCCAAGTTCCTTGACCCTGGTCGTTACATCGATGCCACAAATGATGACTGTTTCTCCTTTAGCCTTTTCGATGAGAGTCCCAGCGAGGTCGATGGTATTGACCTCTTGCAAGGGTTCCAAAAAATCAATGGAGCAAGCCAAGACGAATCTATATCGAGGGGGCATGGCTTCCGGCCACATCTTGGTCATATGAACAACACATTCCTTTGAGTTGTCGGCTCGTTTTTGAATTAGCCATCAAACTTGGATTATATCCTAAGGAAATTTAATCTTCAGTCTTGAGTTTTAACACCTCACTTCATCTCTGTATTTGTTGGATGTCATTGGAGGAACGATAACGACAGCCTGTTATTTCCCCTTTATTGCTTTCTCTCATTTTCAATTCCTCATTTGATGGTTTCACTATGTTTGGAGTAGCGGAAAGTGCGCAGTGTTTATTATCGGATTCTTGAAATTTGAGCGTTTGCCAACTGTTTTTTTTTTTTTTTTGTCCTATGAGGATGGTTGCCACTTGATGAGCTAGTGAGACTCGGTTTTGTCACGATCTTGATGACCACTGCTAAGACGGATATGAATAATGGCATGGCTTTATGAGGGTTTTTTTTCGCAACGCTTTTGATAACGTTATGTCGTCGAATCAATAGTAGTTTGTTCTTCTTGGTATGAACAGTCCTAGCTCCGCATAACTTGTTAGATAGGAAAGCCCGCCGCCTTAAAACGTAAACCACTCCATTCCTATCGAGAATGATAACGAAGTAGACTGAAAAGAAATGAAAATATCAAAAGTGGCAATTCCCTCGGTTTCACAAGTCGCTTACAACGCCAAACTCCAGGAAAAGTCGGAGCAAAGGATGGGTCCCGCTTGAAAGTATCATGAAAGGAAGAGTAATAATGAAAATGATTCCAAAGGCCATACAGTCTGAGATGATGATGATGCGCCCGAGAAACTCCACTTCTGGAGCTAATAATAAGATTCCTTCATCGCTCTCTTGTCCTCAAAACACCATGAAGCGAACCAGCTAATCCGAGCTTGAACATCCTCGACATCCGCAATTTACGCATTGAACCGTTTGGTCTTCCTTGAGCTGTGCCTTGGGCACGCGGCAAATACACGTTGCGTTGAAGTTGGTTTCCTTGGTCTGGATGCAACGAAGGCAACAAAGCTGGAAAAAAAATAAATAAAGTCTTTAGCACTTGGGACTGTCTTGTCTGTTTGGAGGAATGTGGAACGGTGCCGGGGAGCAGAGCGGAGGGAAAGGGAAGGGAAGGGAAGGGAAGGGGGGACTGTATGAAGACAAGCTAACCTTTTCATAACCTTGTTTCTTCCACTTCGCTATCAAGTTCGCATCCGCGTAGTTGTTTTTCAACAGCCAGTCATAGAGCTGTTTGGATATTGCTTCCTTTTCGTAGTAGAGATCGTAGATATATCTGGAGCCTATATTTAAATGGTGATAAAAAGCGTTAGTAATGAATGTTGAGAGAGAGAGAGAGAGAGAGAGAGAGAAAGGGGAACTCACGTTGGTGACAGATTTGAAAAATAGGCCACAAAACCTCATGCCTTTTCTTCCCTTCGTGCGACGCATTCTCCGCATCTTTCATCTTATTGCTGAACTCTAGTAGCGTGTCTTCTATATCGTCGAATCCTTCAGGTGGGGGCTTGCGGTTGCGCGATGTTCTGATCGGAGGCATTGTAGATAGGTAGGTTTTGTATATATCCCAGTAGTAGGGGAGGGGGACAAGAGTCAAGACCTCTGAGAGAACTTGAGGTTTAAGGAAATCGTTTTCCTGGTATGTTATGTAGTGTAGTATGTACAGTCAGTTGCTCGGTTGTACGGTTAAGTATCACTTTTAGTTGTTCGGTTTTTGCAGGAGTCGCGGGTAGAATGTAGTGATGTTGATGTTCACTGGGACTAGCTTCATGACCTTGGAGATGAATTATTATTAACTACCTGCTGCGCATATCCTATGATACGCATTGATACCTAAACTAAAGACGTCTTTTGCCTCAGAACCTTAATTTAGTTACCTCGGAACCCAGGCTCCTCCGCTCCGGGAGAGCTCCAGCAGCTCTCCGCAAACCGAGCCCCGCGTGCTGCTTCGCCTATTTTCTAACGGTGGTATTCGACCTTTTCCTGCGTAGGTATATATCTAAATTCTTTTGTAACAGACTAGCTGACTATTTATACTTTTAAACAGGATATTTAATACATAGTAATCTCGATGACATCGTGAAGTTTGAATATTTTCATCAAAAACGCTCCCCCGATGGATCATCGATCGGGAGGCTTACAGCCCCAAGACCTCTCCAACATAAAGCCAGACCTTATCGCCATCATATTTACCTGTAAAGCCGCAAGGACCGCGCTGGAAGAACGTCCTGAATGAGGCGGTGATGCGGCTCGCGACCAACTGAGCATCCCGTAAAGTATTTGCTGTCGCATTTTAGTGGTTTTGTTGTCCAAGGCAAGTGGAACCCAAGGAGGATAAAAGAGACGATGGTATTTGGTATAAAGAGTGCAGTATTTGTCTCGCTTCACTAAAGCGAATCCTATTAACCTCGGGCCTGCCCCAGGTCGAATCTTTGAGCCAGGTCCGTCAATGCCGTAATTTCAAGATCTGCAGACTTGAGGCCAGACCTGTTATTATCGCAATTAACACTACTCACTATTGCTGCTGGCATCCTCGTGGGTTGACGAGCGCTCGCGGGTCGAAGGTCAGGACGGAATGTCCTACAGATCAAGGCGAAGTTCTACTGCCATTCCCGGCTCGATCCGTTGTTGTCCTGTTTAATAGGTTACAAGAACTGATTCTACATTTTGCATCAGTCCCTCCAAAGGCGATTCTGAAGGTGCTGTATTTTCTGGGGGTCGGGCACAAATTCTCCGAGCTTGTCGATTTTGTTGGTAAACCTCTTTGCTCAATCTGAATCCCTCGGGTTCACCTTCATCGGGGATCTGTCGTAGATGGCAGTGCCGATCGAGCGTTGATGTATTCCTTCGTCTCTTATACGTAGGGAGACCTAAAATCAGCCCTGGTCTGAATTTATGATCAGATCAATGAAATGCAGGCACACTGAATCCTTGGGCTTTGATGTGGACAGCTCATTGCCTTAGTTTCTTTGCGATCTCCTTGTGTTCCCGTGTTAATAATAACCGTATTCCCACCGGAGACGAGTCGCCTCGTTAGTTAAAAGCCGTTTTTCGGAAATGGTTAAGGACTGCAAAGACTGGCATTCTCGTACAGTGGAGAGAGGCAATTGTGAAGGAAGCCATTATTCTAACAGGCTCAATACAAACAGGCATTGACAATAGCTGCACTGCTTCTATAATACGTACCAATTCCCATCACCCGAACCGAGGCTAATGTCTTGGTGAATAATATCGCGCAATGTTGACCTCTCCCACGCTTTTCTGCTGGCATTTCACTGAGGATGTCTAAATAAACCCGCAAAAGTCGCAGACCAACACTTCACTTCACACTTGCTTCCTGGTGTCGATGCTCTGCAAGGTTGCGAAAATCTTTGGGGTCCTCCGTTACATCAAGAAATTTATCGCTGATACATGTATGTACAGTTAGAATATGTATTTCGTAAGAAATAGCAGGGACGACAGGCGTTATCAAGGTTACCTTCCAGTGGTTCAACAGAGTAATTCCATTTGCCTTGGGTATCGGCTGCACATCGGAGGAGCCAAGGATCTTCACTCTCGATCGCTGGTAGGTATGATAGGATTCGAGGTATTCCTTTGTCTTTTATAATAGTGCCGTGCAGTACAGCTGCGCTGCTTATCCACCGTCCTTTTTATCACTGTCGGATTCCATTTGCCTCTGTGACAACGGCCTCAATTAGTTACTGGAGACATTGCGAGTTGTTAATTAATAACCTAGTCAACGCGAAGGACTGGGTAATGTAGAAATCAAAGGAATAATGAAAAGACAATGGATTGTATGGACAGTTATTATATCAATAATAGCCATGAGTCATGACGCCGAGGTTATTAATATAGCCTCAACGTTCAGGCCGCACAGACCAACCCGATTGGCTTGCTTCATAGGTAGCTTTCTTTTTTTTTTTAATGACAACCTTTACGCATA
The DNA here is from genome assembly GCA_002240705.1 of Elaphomyces granulatus. Taxonomy (NCBI): domain Eukaryota; kingdom Fungi; phylum Ascomycota; class Eurotiomycetes; order Eurotiales; family Elaphomycetaceae; genus Elaphomyces; species Elaphomyces granulatus. The sequence continues at coordinate 6,331 of NPHW01002107.1, forward strand.
CACAAGCAATAATAAATATCAAAGACCAGGGAAAAGAAACCAATTATTTACTTCGTTTGTCATTATACGACCCGTATTCATCATTCGACCGGTGATCAGAACGCTTTAAATAGCGAAGAAATTCTTCGAGGCATGCGGAGTTCCATCTAACAAATTTTTTTTCTCTCCCTAAGGCTCCCTTGACATCACAATAATATCCTTTCTGACTCATTGCGTCAGGGGGAAAAAGAGAAAACAGGAGAAATGGATGGCCAACCCCAAGTTGATGCATCCAAGCTTAGCACTTCGGACCAGAAAGAATTGAACCAGTTTCTCATGAACGAGGCGCAGAAATCGACTATTCAGCAAAGTAAGTTGAAAAAGAATTCCCAGCATGAACATATATATCGATAGATCCATTATTTTTTCTTGTTAAAAAGAAAAACTTCCAAATACTGTAGCCATTCCCATTCTATGACCCTTATCTCCATTCTCTTTCATCAAAATAGTTTTCTCCTCTCGAATTGGGATTCGACTGACGGGTTCTCTTCACGCAGCCGTCCATTACCTTTCCGATGTTTGCTGGAAGAAGTGCGTTGCTGGGAAAATCACATCGGGTCGGTTAGATCGCACAGAAGAGACGTGTGCTCAGAATTGCGTGGAGAGATGGATGGATGCAAATTTCGCAGTGCTAAAGCACTTGGAGGCGCTCCGGGGGCACTGATTGCTTTTCTTGATCTGGGCTTGAATGAAGAAAGCTAGGGAGTGTCAACTCTTCTCATCTTTATTAGAGAGTGCTCTACGCAGATTTTCTCCTTTTGCGACACTGTACTTTTCCCGGGTGTATTCTAGTTAATGTGATTACGGTTCCGGCGAAGCGGAGGTAGGTTATTGGATTTATAACCTAGAATTGATTGTTCCCAAGTCATGACAAGGGGTTAAATCACCTAATACGGCTTTGTCCTAGTAAGAACCAAAGCAGATGCTGAGGAATGACCAGTCAGGAATATGTTTCCGATTCCCCCTCAGGAAAGGTCAATTGAAACCTCATGGTAGCTCTTGCAGTTAACCATATGATTGGTATTTCTTTAATGGACCACAATTAAGAAATCATAAAGACCCAGATAAACTCCATTCTCTAAACAATCGCCAGTTTCGTAGCCGCAATGTCCAAAGCATCCACATCGGGGGTTAACCGGGCAAAAGCCTTCTTTTTCCCATCGGGCCTACAGATATATTAGATTAGATTCTCGTCCTGAAGCCAACGTCATGCATATTCGGATCTATCCATCCCATACCTGATGAGAGTATTGATCTTGACGGTGTCCACATCATAAAGCTTCTTCAAAGCCAACTTGATCTGCGGCTTATTCGCTCGCACATCTACAATGAAGACCAGAGTGTTATTCTCCTCAATCTTCTTCATGGCGCTCTCGGTATTCAAGGGGTGGATAATGACTTTGTGGTGATCAAGGCGAGGCGTGTGAGATATCGATTTGCGAGGGTACTTCGGTGACCTAGAGAGCTGGAGGGTCTTTGGGCGGTGAAACGTTGTCGATGTACGGATTTTGCGGGACTTCTTGGAATGGATCTGGTCACTCGATTTTAGTTATATCGACTGCATGCTGGGGGTTTTACGTACGCCACCCTTTGAAACCGCCTTGGCCGCAGCACCAGCTTTTTTGTTGGGCTTGGCTTTGGTGTCTGTTGGAATAAATTGGAAGGTCAGTCATTGCCGAAATAACAAGAATAACGAATTAGAGTGCACAATGTCCCATATAATTGCCATGAGTATTGTCAATGATCATAAAAGTGTTGCCAGACAAGTTGTTTAAAAGAAGCGTTCCTGTACAAAGAGTCGTGCGAATTCTCTCCGTTTCTACTGACAGGCGCGCGAATATTCTGGTCTGAAATCACAGGAAAGGTAATGGATTTGAGGAACCTACCCTTTTTATTTTCCCCCTTGGGTGCCATGGCTGCTTTTTTTGGCGTTGTCGATGTGATTGTCGCGTTGTTGGGAATCGGTAGTGATTTCATTTAGCAAAAACTCCCATATGGATGTGTGGATCACCTGACTTGTTATCGTTAACTAGTCACATTTGCGTATCAAGGTGATTAGGGCAACCGTAGCTCGAGCCCTAAACAACTCTTTTATGTAGACCTTGGAAGTCTTAGGCCGTATTAGGTATACCCCTACCACCATGCTTTGCGTCTTTATGTTACTCTACTCTACGGCAGGCACATGAATGGTCCTTTCTTAATATGACAGTAAAAAAGAATCGCAAACGCCTAGCTCTACTCTCTCACGGCCGGCCACCGACGGTCAATGCGACATCGAAAAGGCTATCTTCCACTGCCACGCGAAATCTAATTAGATCTCATCACCGACTCCTAAAGGCACGAGAGAAAGCGGTAAATGACTGTGATGATGATTTGGTCAAGAGTATTGAAGCTCGGATAAAGGAAAATGGGGGCTTGGAGAGCTACCAGCTTGCCAGCAAAGCTGGTCAGTCCTTAGAGCGCGGGGGAGATTCGAGTAGGGTCCTGGTTGATTGGATGAGCTCGACGTTGTCACAGTTGAAACGGTCATCTTTTAAACTCCGAGTTCTCGAAGTCGGTGCACTCAGCACCCAAAACGCCTGCTCGAGAAACCGTATCATGGACGTTACGAAAATCGATCTTCACTCTCAGGAATCGGGCATCTTGCAGCAAGATTTCATGGAGCGGCCTATGCCTACGACTGACGATGAACGGTTTCACTTGATTAGCCTCTCCCTGGTGCTAAACTATGTCCCCACGGCCGCTGGAAGAGGAGATATGTTGAAACGTTGTGGTGCTTTCCTGACGAAGACGCTTCTGCCTGGTTGCCCTCTTTCCAATTTCACACCGTGCCTTTTTCTTGTGCTCCCCACTGCGTGCATCAACAACTCCCGATATCTTACCGAGAAGCAGCTGCAAGAAGTCATGGCTAGCATAGGGTTCAATTTGCTTAAGTCCAAGGAGACATCAAAACTCATATATCAATTATGGGAATTTAACAACCATGGTCAAAACAATCATAAAAGATATTCAAAAGCCCTATTGAATCCCGGAGCAGCCAGAAATAACTTTGCTGTTGTTATTAATGATTGATTGTATGTACATATCCCCGACGATCGAAGTAATCTCATTTTGAGATCGTTGGCAAACTCTTGCTTTGGTAAGAATGCCCAAATCTTCACGGTGATAGCCATAATTGACAACGTAATGAGGAGAACCTAATCCACGATTCTCCCACGAGTCACCAAATATAATTGAAGCAGCGATCCCAACAACCAGGCGTTTAATTTCCAAGGGTAGGCAACGCAATGAGGACGTTGACGGGAATTAAAAACAGTCTGGGGAACTGAGGTTGAATTTCACGCTGTCGAGTAGAATCCCTCACTCGAGACGAGATCCTCAGATCGTGCCATATGATCCATAGCCTCTTGCTACATTCACATGAGCAGGAATACTAGTACTTAGACGCGTCCTTTCAGTCCAAGTCTCCCAATTTTCGACTCATTCGGGGACCTACTGGCCTTTCTCCAAAGTCACAACCTTCGAGCTTGGCCTCACAATGCAAACATTTCAATGCTGCCTCTCGCGACTTCGATCTCTGCTATGTTGCCACCCGCAACTTCGATATCTCCACCACAACTTCGGTATACGTGCCATGTTGCCTCTCTTAACTTCGGTATCTCCCATGCCACTTTGCCAGAACAACTCCGGCTTTTTTCTCAGCCACTTCGGTATCTCCACCACGTGCACGTTGCCTCTCGCAACTTCTAACAGGTTGCCTCTCGCGACTTCGGCATCTCTCCTGCCGCGTTGCCTCTCTATACTCCTGTTCCATAACTGGGTAAATGCCCTTACGCCAAAGCCCTTGGACTGTCCTTTTTTTCCCCCTTAAATAAGGTTTTTATTTTGACGTCCTTGAGGTTTTTAACGAGGCATTGTGCTGTAACTCTTTTATCCTTCGCCCCCAAATCTCGATTCGGCGGCCACCTTTCCCCTCCTACTCTACTCCCTGGGGCATCTCCACTGGCGCCCTGATTTGAT
>NPHW01002107.1:11363-30406 GCA_002240705.1 Elaphomyces granulatus
CTAAGGCTTTGCTTGGGGCGTTGACACATTGTCCCGTGAATACGAGTATTCGAACGGGGCTAGCGGCGGCAGAATTTTGCCACGTGATTATAACCCCAGCTGCTTATATCAGCGTGTCAAGTGACTCACCTAGGTATTTAAATCATCGCTTCCCCCCCACAATTATTTCAGGTATGTAAATCAAGACCACCTTCCAACACCCCGCAAATCGACAATTTTGGCGGTGTGAGGAAGGGTTTCTCTTTCCCATTCCTGCAACATCTACATTCAGAAGAGACAGGTTTTCTGACCAGTCTTAGCAAGAAAGACTGCCACACAACATGAGCGCCGCTCAGGCAAACGACGCGGAGAAAAACATCGAAATATGGAAGGTCAAGAAACTGATTAAACGCCTTGAAGCAGCAAGGGGAAATGGCACATCGATGATTTCCCTCATCATTCGTGCGTAAACCCCGGACCTAATAACTATGTCTTTGCTCACTAACGAATTCTGTAGCCCCCAAGGACCAGGTGTCTAGAGCCGCGAAAATGCTGGCAGAAGAATTTGTAAGTCCTTCTACTCTCTTTACAACATGACAGTCATACCTAACCAGCCAAAGGGCACGGCTTCTAACATTAAGTCACGCGTGAACCGTCTCTCTGTACTCTCGGCGATCACCTCAACCCAGCAGCGTCTAAAACTCTACACTAAGGTACCGCCGAATGGATTGGTTATCTACTGCGGTGAAATCATTACATCGGAGGGCAAGGAGCGGAAGATCAACATTGATTTTGAGCCCTTTAAGCCTATCAATACATCTCTCTATCTCTGTGACAACAAATTTCACACGGAGGCACTTAGTGAGCTGCTTGAATCCGATCAGAAGTTTGGTTTTATTATCATGGATGGGAATGGCGCACTTTTTGGCACCCTCAGCGGCAACACCAGAGACGTCATCCAGAAGTTCACGGTTGATTTGCCCAAGAAGCATGGGCGTGGCGGCCAGTCAGCTTTGCGTTTCGCCCGTTTACGAGAGGAAAAGCGTCACAATTATGTGCGCAAGGTCGCAGAGTTGGCCGTGCAAAACTTCATCACCAATGACAAGGTTAATGTTGCTGGCATAGTTCTTGCAGGCTCCGCAGATTTCAAGAACGACCTTAACCAGTCGGATATGTTTGACAATCGTTTGCAATCAAAGGTCATCAAGGTAGTGGATGTCTCTTATGGCGGTGAGAATGGTTTCAACCAGGCCATTGAACTTGCCTCAGAGACCCTTGGAAACGTCAAATTCATCCAGGAGAAGAAACTCATTGGAAAGTACTTTGAGGAGATAAGTCAAGACAGTGGTAAAGTATGCTACGGCATTGAAGACACACTGAAAGCCTTGGAATTGGGCGCTGCCGAAATCTTGATCGTTTATGAGAACCTGGATATAACTCGCTGGGTACTGAAGCCGGCCAATGGCTCCGAGGTCATTCTTCATACCACAAAGATGCAGGAAACCAACCGGGAAATTTTCATGGATAAAGAAACCGGCCAAGAGATGGAAATTGTCGAACAAACTTCCTTCTTGGAATGGCTTGCTGAAAAATATAAGGACTTTGGTGCAACTTTGGAATTCGTGTCTGACCGATCCAGCGAAGGAAATCAGTTTGTCAAGGGATTCGGTGGTATCGGAGCCATGCTTCGCTACAAAGTTAACTTTGAGCAACTCGCCGATTTTGATGAAGAGGATGAATTCTATGACGGTACGCTAGATTTCTGGATGATTTCCTGGTAACTGTTTTGTTGACTAGAGGAATGATACAGATTGACGGTTTGGTGACCTCGCGGAGAGCGAGGATGCACGCCCAGAAGCCCAAGCGGAGGACGATCTGACGGCTCGCCGCACCAAGTGCGAGAACAGTGCCGACCAGAGCTCCATGGCCATTACGCAGCACGCCACGGCCCCATCCGCTCAGAGCTCCACAAAGCTAATTAGAGGTATGCTGCGTGTTCAGCTCCCGACTCTGCATTTTCAAAAATTGCCTGACACTTTCCTGCAGGGCCATCCAAGCTTCGCAATGTGATCCTGGTCTAAATTGAGAATCCAAGGTCTCAACTTCTTGAACACACAACCACTAGCAGAAGACCATGGAAGACCATGTTCGAGCGTTCTGTCTTCGAATCATAACTATTGTCCACAGCCGCTCAGTCTATCCGTAGGGATCAGGCATTGTTCAGAATCCTGTTTCTCCAGTCATTCTTTTGTGATCGGAATGACTCTTCGGTGTTGCAGTCGCTCATTAAAATAGACTAGTTGAGGAACAAAGAAAATTATTAGTAGCTTTTTTAATCGTTTAGTCTTCTCACTGTCCTGTATTTCTCCACCACTTGGAAAAGAGCGTGAAAATTCATCGCGATATTTCACACAAAACAGTAAAGAAATAGTAAGGGACACATATATAGGCGCGTTTAGCGAAAATTATGGGATTGGCCAGATCTATGAGGATGCTCAGAAACACGAAAAACTGTTTCTTTGGTCGCCACTCGCCCATTTTCTCCTTGCAAGTATGTATCTCTATCCTGCAAGAAGCCGGTCTCTCCAGTTCCCCAGGTTTCGACAGCTTTCCGTTACATTGCGTAAACCTTGAAGCATTTTCTCTGCAACATCATCAAAATGAGCGTGGGAGATAGCTTCACATTCGACAAAGAATATGTACTGCCATGCTCTTACCAGACTAGGCCTAGAATTGATACTAGTCAGATTCATCCCATGAGTCTTGAAAGTTAACAGAGCATCCGCGAGAGCCCCCGGAGAGGAATGGTTGATCGTGAAGGCGATGAGGACTTTCTGTTTCTGGCTCGGAGGGCTGATTTCTATATGACTGGCCATCGTGTTGTTGTCTGTCTCAGGGAGACCTGCAGCACCGTCCGTCCGCATAGACTCCAGATTCCTCAAAACCAAGAACCTGGTAGTGTTTTCATGTTTATCCTCAATATTTGCCTCCAGGATCGAAGTACCGTAATGATCAGCCGCAAACCGGCTGGCAATTGCGGCACTTTGGCCTGTGGCGTCCCTGGAGACGATCTCTGCCGCTTTCGACGTTGACGAGACGTCCTGCCGTTCCACGCCTTTATAATATCTAGAGAGGAATTGTTCACATTGCCCCCAAGCCTGCGGGTGGGTGTATAGCTTGGTTATGGAACGATAACTTGAATCGGGCCCCTGCTGGACTGCAGCATTCTTGTGTGCCAGCAGGCAATGATGAACGGCCAGATAATGTTCGTCGTGGACGACAATATCGCTGTAGAGATTGCCATGGTCTGCGAGGAGGTCTAAAGTCTGAACCACCGAGCCATTTGTCGAGTTCTCGAAAGGAATTACGGCACAGTGGGCGGTTTTACGCTGGACGGCGGAGAAGGCTACGGCGAAGGATACGCAGGGTACGAATTCGGCGGCCGATGGTCCATATAACTGTAAGGCAGCCTAATAAATTGTCGTGATCAGGGGATAGAGTTAACAAATGAACATCTTAATAAGAGAATGCGTTAGCAGAAGACTGTTTCTGACCTCGTGAGAAAAGGACCCTGCCGGTCCTAGAAATGCAACTCGAATCTGCGCCATGTCGACTCCTCAACGACCATTGATCACTTATTTAGAGTGGTATATACAAAGCCAAGGATGCTAATAAATAATATTATATATATGACCTGGTAGCTTATTACCGCAGCCCAACTATCATCGTATACTGCTCAGGCTCCGAAGGAAAACACGTGACCCGACATTCTTGAATGGATTTGGTCGAAGCGAAAGCGGGGCAACTTTGCAGAGTGGACACAATACAGTAATATAAATTCTACTATGATACTAGAGGGTAGAATTTCACCATGCCTTTCTGCAGACATTATTCCCTTCTGGGCACAAACGCTTTTCCTTAGGGTTGAATCATCCTTATATCCATGTATCCTGGGTGAGACCTGGAGGGCGGTGGCTTCGGCGTAGAGAACTAGGGTCTCTCTCTAGAGCCACCGTGGGCGGTCCTCCCTTGAGTGACCGCATGGCACTGGCTTTTGGAGCCTCCCCTTCTTGAATACTCCATACCTGCTCATTGCTAGGCGCACTGTGGCCGTGTATAAAGTAAGCCTGGCCTTTCCCATGGCCCCCAGAATGTTGCCAGCCTAGCTAATGCTTCTCTCTACCTGGGCCTTGATGTGTCCTTCCAATTCAGTTTTGGAACCACGAAGACTCTAGGATCCTGAGCTTGGCCTCCGGCTTAACCTTATATCCATTGACGCGTTTGGAGCTTGCCAGGCCCCCCAAAGGGTCACGCTTTTTCCTTGTGATGTGAATAAGTTGATACTTATTCGGTGCAAATTTGGCACCATAGCGTTTTGCCGATACAACGCAGTTCCTCAGGCTATGACGTGAGATTGGCATCATCCACAAAACCGAATGCCAAGGTCTTATCGTTTTGCTGTTGAGGGCTCTCCAACAGTTTAGGAGAAACAGACCTCGGGAACAATGCGCTTTCGAAGCCGCTAAGGTGAGTCTTGTGTGTCTTTCGCGTAGAAAATCCTGGACAATGTGTACGGCAATCCTTTCCTTTCAAGCACCCAGGCAAGACGCTCATATGAGGTGTTAGGGATTGCTCCGCTGATATCTATATTTTGCAGCGTAATTGGCCTAAAGCTTGGTAGGAGAGAATAATCCGCTTTTCAGGGCCACAGTGTGAATGTGAATTGGGAAGCCTACTTATACTATATCGGGGGCTATGAGCTTGAGTAGCTCGTTCGGGATACCATCCGGCCCAGCGGCTTTTTGTAACCTGGCCATTATCTCGGATCTCTGCTAAGATCTCTGATGGAATTTTGCGCTGTTCTCTTTCCGCATAGGTGGCCGTAACGTCGCTGAGGTCTCCGTTGGGAATAGCTACTTAGGAGCAGCTCTCCTTGTCCACGTTCGACCACTTTAGAGGTTCACGCGCCGACTGGAGAGGAGGCGTTTGACTCAATTTCGCTATTATAGAAAAGACCTTCGGATGTGAGATCCTCGCCTGACAGTTTCACACAAGTAGCCCCTACTTGTCCCTGCCTGTTATTGACTTTTCTACTCAAGTGCTATGTGCTCAGTGGCTGTTCCAACTTCCATGGTAGTGGCAAAAAAATCTCTCAGTAGTAAGTACGCTGCCCTTAAGTTCTTTGGATCATGTCCACTGATATACATGAAAGAAAGACTCTTCTACTCGCCCACAAGTTCTGGAATCATGAAGAATTTCCTATAGAAGGAGGTCCATGGGAAGAGCTGCGGATAGGAACGGAATCTTGCTACACTTTAGTCCTGTTGGACGACCCTCCAGACAAGGCCGGCCCGTGCGCCATCTTTGACAAACTCACGGGCACAATTCGTGCCGTAACTTTCCATCCGGAACAGCGGAATGATCGAGATCGAGAAGGCAAACCTGACATTTACTTAGCTCGGGAATGGCCTGTTTACAATTGGTTCTGCCCTACTCTTCCACCGCCGCCATCCGCCCTCCACTGATAGGATTGATATGATAGTGGATGTTGAGATGGCGGAGATCGTTTTAGAGGAAGACTTAGTCATTGCATATGCTCCTGCCCTCTTTCTTAGGAGGATGCTGAGATGGCAGAGGCTCGATGTTTGTGACCTGATTGGATCGAAGGGGGTCCCTCATAAGTCCCGCTGCCCCCGTCGCAAAGCAAAGTCACTTTCCTGTTGAGGTTCTCTGTTGTAGCTTATAAATTATAACCCAACCCGCTGAGACAATAAGGCGACAGTGGATAACAGGAACATTGGTGGTTCGGGATTTTCGTGTACTAAGCACTCCTTGTTGCAGCTCTTACAGTCTTCTTCACTGTCTATGTGATCATAACCTGCTTGGAACAGTTGATCATCTTCGGGGTTCCGGCAACCAAAGTCCTGCTGCATCGCTGGGTACGATACTATTAATGTGCTTCAGGAGGGCGCTCCTTTGTCTCGGGTGAAGTGCTTGCAAACTTGAAATTCCGGCCATTAGTACAGCTGCCGAAACCCCGAAGATGGTCAACTGTTCCAAGCAGATTATGGTCACATAGACAGTGAAGAAGACTGTAAGAGCTGCGACAAGGAATTCTTGAAGCCTTCTACAGAGTACATGTCATGCCTAATTCCTGTGATAGGATAGCCAATAGTGTCTGACTGAGACTAGGTAGATACATAGTATTCAAACGATTTCGAAGCATGATCCTCAAAAGTATATCCGTCATTCATCTTGCTGATTGATTGCTAATCCTTAAATGCTCTTGTCCTTGCTGTCGAGCCTCCTCGGTTCTGCTTCGTCGAGGATCGATTTCTAAGCCCTCGCGCGAAGTAGTGCCCCATACACAAGGGATTATTTCAGTAAGAAAAGCACCAAACGGTCCATGTTCCGGTAATTGCTAATTCTTTCGGCAAAAGACGTCTGTGAACTTCTGCAGTTCCCCTGGAAGTTTCTCTTTTACTTCCTGCAACTGTTTCTCGTAGTGCGATGTCACCTCGGTTCTTTCTGAAGGCTCCTACTCTTCCTGAGCATTTTTCTTACGGTAGCTTCCCCTTCCGGCCTGTTCTTCTCAGCCCCCCAACACTGCTTTTCTAGGTGCTAAGACATTGATCGTTTTCGAGCTTTCTTGAAGTTGTAGTCGATAGACGAGCGGTTCTCTTACGCTCTCCGGTTCCGATGGTTCCTCTCTGATTGTGACAATTCCTTCCGATCAGTTCATCGTGGGATTATACTAATACTATTGGATCTTGTCCCGTGTATTTCAATACTTGATATTTCTGAGTAGGTATGCTTCTGTCGTTTTGAATGTCGAGTCCGTTTCATACAGGTATTCCTGGACATACTATCCATTCGTAGGCTTTAATTTTTCTGTAACCAACGTCTCATGTTTTGATTCCTCGCTGATGACACCATTTCGAGTTGACATAATTTGTTTGCTCCACTATCAATTATCGCTTTCTCTTTGTGTCCGTTGTCTAATACCGACTAATACCGTCACCTCAACACGGGGAAGAGAGAAGGAGGAGAGAAGAAAGCAGGCTTCTCAATGAGCCGAGACTGAGACGAGACGTGCTACGTCTTGACGATCAGAATCTTTCAAGCAACTATTAAGAGGTGTCAGACCAAATCCAAGTTAACTCGGAATCGCTTAAGGTAGCTAACTTATTCTTGATTTGAGCTGGACTCGATCCTAACTTGCCTACCTGGTTGTCAAGACGTGCTATGTCTCAGCTCAGTCTCAGCTCGTTGAGAAGCCTGGAAGAAAGTGCTCACTATGTAGGGAGAAGCATGTGTACACGGAAACTGCGGACAGCACAACAAACATGGAAGGATTCAGGGTCGCAGCTTTAGAATCATCACCGACCCGGAGAAATTCGCGGGGTTACAGCCAATAATTCGAAGGATCAAAAAAGACGATGGAATCGCACCCCACCCAATCTCACAGAGAAGGATGAAAGGTTTAAGGGTCTCCAGTAAGTGACCAGATGGTAGTAGTGATCCGTGTGAGAGCTTACCTACTCAGATAGCATGTGGTATTATTCATTTCGTTCCTCTGCCGTGCGTGAATGATACTTACATCATCCCTGGCCTGTGAATTCTAAATGCAATGGTGAATGGGCCCATAACTGGCTCTTGGTGGGGCCCAGATACCACTGAATAATGGTATTTTCAGTGAAGACGGTTATTACATCGATTAGTGGTATTTTTAGTCTTTCTTGACATCTCCTTAGCTCACCTCCAAAGCCAGCATCGAACGTCCAAGCCCCACTCTTCTAATTGACGGCGTTCATACATCTACATGTGGGCTGCCGTCGCTTCGCGAGTGGCCCACTACCCTCGCGGGTAGTATACTGTGAAATCTACCAAAAAAACAAGAATAAATTCACGACTGAACGTTTCGTTGGCTGTGGTGGTGGTTTTGCTCACTTGAGGACCCGAAATTCTCGAATGGATTGGTGGGGTTGAAATTTGTCAGTTTGTATGGGAAAAGCGACCAGATTCAAGGCGCTGCAACCCACTACCCGCGAGGGTAGTGGGCCACTCGCGAAGCGACGGCAGCCCACATGTAGGTGAATCACGATTCTTATATGATAGGAGAGGTTATTTCATTTGCTAACTTCAGCCAGGCATCATCTCAGATCGCAAATGCCATGTACTCACACGTAAGTGAACAACCACCACCAAACCGTATTTCCATCGCTAACAATCCCTTTTACACCCAGTACTTCTCGCCGGGTCTACCACAATTCAAGTTTAAGTATGTCCCGAAAATGGTGGTAGAGGAGCAAGTGTTGCGAGCAATCTTCGAGGGGACGCAAGTTAAGGTCAAAAAACGACGGTATCCCCGTCCGTACAAGAACGTCGAAGGGTTTTTCAAACCCCCAGCCGGCAATGCCTTCGTGGTCTGAGGCATAAACATATAGTACTTACTACTGGAGCACCATACCGCGTGCACAACGTCCCCAAATCAATTGAAATACATAAATAAAAAATCGCAATAATTAATAACTCCGCTACAGACTATGCTTATTCAAATTTTGATACTGATCCAACCATGGTGGCTCGACGGGGCACAACGTCACTACTGAATCCCCATGTCGCCGAAAGGGAATTTGGTATTCTCATCTCCCCAAATCAATTTCAATAAAGATAAAAATTGCAATACTTAGTCACTACCTCGGAGAGGAGTATTATGAACTACCAATCCTCGAACAAAGCATTTTTGATCATATACCAAGCTCTCAAGGCCCTTTAAGGGCTATATTCAACCGGTGTGGCGATATTATTGGGGTGATTTTCCATCCAGAGGCGAGAAAAACATTTGTCAAGTATAGTTGGTGCCGCTTGGTATGCTAACACTACGGTATCATGCTTCCCCATACAGGACAACGCAGCCCTCTTGTTATCTGAAACATTCTCTTTGTCTCAATCAGCCAAGGCATGGTCATTGTGAATGTTAATATGTTTTCATGTGCTTCCCTATGCCTTGTTCCTGTATATATAGTGCCATCTTTCCCCCGTAATAGAGGAGGTCAAGGTCATACAAAAAGTCTTTAGGGTACAAATTTTTTTTTCCCTATGCTTCTTTGCCTCAGTTGCAACTTGACAGTTATGAGCCCGTGGTGCTCTTCAAGACGTTGTACTTAGTTTCAGAATCATTATTATTCTACACCTCATCGTCGCACTCGAGCACATTTAACCTTCCTGTCACTCGGGAACAATCCACCCATCATTAACGGATTATTTTTTGACTAGCACCCATACAGAGTCACAGACAAACTGTCCACGTGCAAGTTTTTACCAGTGTCTTTTCGTCGATAAAAGACTCAGATTCTTACAGGGACCATCTTTCCCTCTTACCCTTTGTTTCGTATCAAACTTTGAGTAACAACAAGATTCTTACAAAGACCCTTACCCTCTTTCTTTAACTACCCCTGTCTTCCACTTTCATCCCTTTCAAAATGGCTACAATCACATCGTCTACCACGAAAGTGATTCTTGCAGCACCATCGGATTGGCGAGAATGGTTTCAGCTTATTAAATCCTTAGCAGGTTATGCGAGAGTCTGGGAGTATGTCAATCCAGACACCAAACCTGAGGATCTCCCTGTTCTTAGAGAACCGGAATACCAAACTCCCGGAACAATCAAAAGAAAAGCTACAACCTTTGCAGAACTATCTGAGGAAGAACAAGAGGAATTGAAAGAACAGCGTAAGGAATACAGGCGAATTTTCAAACTCTACGAGAAGAAAACAGACGCTTTGTACGAAATCAGCAAAAACATCCATGGAAGGGTTATCACTAATTTACGCGTGCTCGTCCTTAAGGCTGTAGATATATTTGACCTCCAATTCTACGGAAGCGATTATAGAGATACTGTCGGTCTCTGCTTTGGCAGCAGTGACAGTTATATATTGGTGGTCATACTACGTATGTAGATATGCATAACTATGTACGGTAAAGAGAGAAGATACAGAATGAAATTCAAATTCAAATGCTGAAAATAAAATAAAAGATATTTAACTCAACCACTCATCCTTCACATCAGGTGATGGCAAACAACTTCTTCCTTCTCAGTCCAAATGATAGAAATAATAGATCCTACAGAAGACCTGGCTTGCACTGCCCACACAACCTTTAAATTTCTGCTGAGCAGCTGCGCGCAGTCTCAACTTTTTTACAAGTGCAACATTCCTTCAGCCCAATAGCTTTAGCCGTGGACGTTTAATGGCTCAATATACTGCTAGTAGTGAACGAACCTTATAGGTCAGTGCGTTCCAGGAATTCGAACGGTGAACCTTACAATACATACAAACCATTCGGACCTTTTAAGCTTCCAACCGTTTCTACTTGCGACAACGCTAGAATTTCTGGACCAATCAGGCCTTAATTAAAGTCCGGCAAGGGTCTCATCCTTACATAGAGTTTAACCAAATGTTTTTTTAAATTCCAGAGCCGCACACGTTGTGGCACCAAATTAAAGTTCGGCATATGCTGCATAGCTCAAGTTTCTCGCGAAATGTTGCAAAAGTTTTTTTTATAGAAATGTATTCTCTTCTTGATGGCCCCATCCGAAAAAAAAAAAAATCAAGGCTTCCGACTCTGGGAGTCTCTGAGTCTGGGGTTTAAAGCTTGAAAAAGTTGGAATTGCATGTTGCAACAATACATTAGTATATCAATACTGTCAGGCTGCGGCAATATGGTATTCCTTGCTGGTAGCGACTATGCACTATGTGGGGTTTCCAGAAACGCATGAATCAGACTTCATAAGATAGCCGAGCTCGACAACAAGCTGGGCGCCCGACCCACAGAGAGGTGACAGGGGTTTTCGGCAGAGATATCTCATGAAGGATATCGTGATTTGGGGGTTAGCGGGGAATCAGCTTTATCCGGCCCATTTGAAAGGGATTTGATAAGCACGAGCTATCTTGACAGGTTAATTCACACTTACACACGTCAGTTAATATGCATCTGAATAGACTGGCCTAGACGCCGCCTAGTAATAGATCCTGGAAAGAGCAATCTACTATGTAGTGTTGTCGGCTTTTTGAGTTTTGTATTTTCTTCCTGTGGAAACACATGACACATAACTACTACTAGTAGTATACTTGAATGTGCATACGCTTGGCTTATTGTGAACCCTCTTTTAGTAGTTTTCTATAGTTCCTATCAGTGGCTTTATCTAGATAACCAATAGACCTATGAGACATGATTCTCAATTGCAACCGTTGCGGGCCGAGTATCGCCGACCAGGCACATGCCGAGTCGTATCCTTATGATGCCTGAAGCCAGCTAAAGATTTCGAAGTGGATTGTTTCGATTGAAATCGCTTAGGCAATTAGGATACTAGTACTGACTTTTGTTCGAGAATGCCGCGAAATCATACTCGTAGGCCTTCTCTCCAGTATCCTTCTCCTTTCATTCATACGTCCTCAATTCGGATTTGGTCTTGCCGTTCTACTTTTGAAGGCTTGTAGGAAAGCTTACACCCATTATGTGCTTGAAAGGCTGGATTTTCTGGATTGGATAAATTGAAGAACAAGAATAGAGGTTCTGCTACGACGGGTAATACATCTAATGGATATAAAATGGGATGTAGGTAGTTACTACTAAGAACAGCAATGACACTAGTTTGCAGAGATACCTTTGTTAATATCAATCTTAGTTCTAACCAATCGTCTAATCCCACGGCAAGTGGGTGTCTAGAGCGATGGTTTAGTAATCAGATTGTGTTACTAATTAATATGCTATCGTCATCGATATGATACTACCCCTTTACTATGCTTTCTACGCAACCCCACTACCACCAATTTGAGAACTATGCTCACCACAACCTGTCGGTGATCGTGAGCTGCCAACTTTTTCAGAATGGCCCTGCAATTGCGATACTTGACCAGCTGCAAGTGCAACACTCAATTAATAAAAGCTTCTCTCAGCCCAATTAGCTAACCTGCATCGCTCTCTCTCCACTCTTATGAATGTCGCCACCGAGAACTTGTTCAGCTTGGAATTTTCTGGAACCTTTGGCTTCCACTTAGGAAAAACGCTAGGAGTTTCTGGACCAATTGGAGGTAGCAGGCCTTTAAGTCCGAAGGCTGTGCACACGGTCGAGTTTGGGGGCTATGTATGCGGCTCCAAGATCAATATCATTCGCTTAAAATTAAGAGCCGCACACCTTTATTTTATGCAAGTCACAAGAAGCGACATCCGAAGCTTATGCCGCGTATGAAGAACCACTGGATGTTCATGATAATTACCCCACGCAGGGTCCAGACTTCTCTAATAGAGTAATAACTTCCGGAGCTGCGGCAACCTATTATGTTTACCCCAGTTCCTCGGCCGCAGAAATAAAGTTTGGCTAGAGTCTGAAGAAAGGTAAGATAAAGAATTAAACTTAATGTACTTGTAGGAAGCTTTGAGTAAAGATTCTATCCTAGTTGATAGAACTAAGAGGGGAGATTATATGAAGGGAAGTTTCTTGAAGCACAGATATAAAAGTACCTATGATAATAGGTAAGTAGAATAATTAAATACTCTGAGTCTGTTAGGACGAGCTAGCTATTGTAATAAAGTAGTATGTTGTACAAAAAATAAGTTCAAGTGAAATATTTGCAAACCTTTTATAGATACAATGTAAAAATGGACGACTCCCCTCAAACTCAAAAGTCAGTGAGTTAAATTTCTCGTACTCTTGTTGATTGCACCCAAAGAAAATCGAGGTGTCCGGCTCAGATCTGGAGTTTTACTTTAACTTTTTAAAACCTATAGCTAGGGACAATTTTATATATTACCGTTATACCGTAGTTTTCTTAAGGATTATCAATACAAGTTATTACGGATATGGCACAGAAGCACCATGTAGAGGCATATTATAAATCAGGCTGCGGCTCCTATGATAGCCAGAGGCCTAGGTCTAGGTCTAGAGTTTCCAGAAACGCACCGAGCTCGACAACAACCAGCTGGACGCCCGGCCCGCGGGTTCTGGTAGAGATTAGGTATCTGAAGGATATTAGGGTGTTAGGGTCAAATTAGCGGGGAATCACTGATCAGCTTAATTAGAAGGGATTTGACACGCACGAGCTATCTTGACTGGTTGTGGAATTTCGAGTTAATCGTTCTGAATCGGGCAGTCGAGTCCTTACACGCGTCAGTGAAGCTATATCTGAATGGGCTGGCATAGAAATACCGTATAGACCCTGGAAAGTAGCATTGTCCGCGCTTTGAGTTTAGTTTTTTCTTCTCGGGGAAACACAACCTTGACACATACAATGCATACGCATGGTCGGTACTTGCAGTTCCCTATCTTTTTCTAGACAAAAACAAGATTTGTAGATCCTCTTTTCTTAGTTTTCTATAGCTAGTGGCTTTCTAGATAGCCAATTGTAATAGACCAAGATGTGATTCCCAACCCTGGTCGGTCTGAATCTAAAGCTGAATCAAATGAGGCTCGCATGGAGAGAACAACCATCGGAGATTCGGATTGATCTAACATTGCTACATCCATGTATCATAGTACCCCCACAGTTCGGGATGGAAGGTTGAGGATGGTTAAGTAGACCAGAGTATATAATAAGTCTCGCGATCGCTCTTTCGAGATCGCCAGAAACATCTAATACATTACATCTATACCTATCATCTCTTAAGTTCGACATTTATCTATCTCTTCAATTTTTTTAACTATACCACTCATTCACAATGGATCAATCATTAGTGGATATAATTCTTCCTGATACAGGAATGGCCGCAATGGCTGACGATACGCATATCTATACGTACGTGCAGCTCTATTACGGCGAGCTGGTCGAAAGCATATCTACAAATGGCATCACTTACAAGAGCAAACGCATTCTTGACAAGCCCTTGGAATATTCCTGGGAGAATGTGAAGCCGTTCACGCCGTTGGCTGCTACATTCTTTGACAAGGGGCACCCTAATCAGGTCAGGGTACGTTACATATGAATCTACCAACTCTGTGGCCTACTCCAATTATAGTAAGGTCTACATGCTTACAACTTCACAGTATCTATTTTACCTCAACCGCGGAAATGTCATCAATGACCTGGTTAACGAGAATGGGAAATGGAGAGAGGGCAACCTTGGAAATCTTGGTATCACAACTGCCGACTATTCGAAGCTGGCCGCAGTCACTCTTAAAGATCCCAGGACCATTTACGTCTACTATCAGGGCGCTGGTATAGATGGAGGCATCCATCGGGTTCACGGTCATGAGGGTGCTTGGCGGTCGGACAGAAATGACTATAATGACCCTCCGCTCTTTGGAACATCTCTTGCAGCAGTGTTGCCGCCCGGTTTGGTGATCCATGTAGGCTCTAGTGGCAATAGAGTTCCCGTGGTTTTTTACCAAGAGGCCGAAACGCATGATCTTCCGCTGGCGGAGCTCGAAGATAACGGTATTCCCAATCCAGTCGTCAGCAAAATCAAGCCGGCCGGGCTAGGCGCGTCTCCGCATACGCCTCTCGCCGCCGTACTAGATTTCGATTGCTATGCCTTCTTATTCTACACGTCTGACGAGAACGAAATTCACCGGGTCAAAGTCGACACTTCGAACGGAAAGCCGATCGGATCTCCTCTTCAAGTCGCAGAAACGACCCCCAAGGGCAACATCGCCGCCATAACTTTCAAGACCGTCGACCCAAAGACTGAGACTGAGACTGAGAAGGTTTATGTTTATTACCAACCTTGGTATGTGAACCTCGTCACCCAGGACGTTTCGAACAAGACCAGGAACTGTCTTCATGCTTTGTGCTACGACGTGCACGTGAGTGAGTCGGGCGACTCGAAGATCTGGTCTAACCCACAAATCTGTGACGTGACACCATTTAAAAAAGGTTGAGTAAAGTACTCACCTACTAGGACTGAAGACATGTTGGCCGGCAACGTATGATAGTTATAGCGGTCAGGCGCGGGGTGGGGCTTTTTATTATTGGTATACTATAATGACTATGTACTGATCAGTGATCTAGTAAGAATAAATCGGATTTTGCCAATTTATTACCATCTATGTGAAGTTTAGGCTTCTCTTCCGAGGTAATCAACATAGAGTACGTGAACGCTGCTGCGGTACTAGTTAGTAGTAGTAGTATTTACATTTTCTCACAGCCAGTCTGAGCCAGAACAGATTAGTCAAAGGGGCAGTACCTCCAGGTTCATTATGTCATATGGTAAATAACCCGCGGATGCCTATAGGAAAAAAGAGGGAGGCCTGACTCAATCTACCGCCTGTGTTGTTGCCCTGTTGACCCAGTCGCCAAGACTCGATGGCGCGGGACTAGAGCCGGCACGGCCCGTCGTCGGAATAGCGGTACTTTACCGGCCCGGTCCCGTGCCCGTAGCTACTAGGTAAGCTACCTAAATATCGACACTTGACGCACGCGAAAAGCGCCAGCCTCACCGCCTTACGGGGATATATACTGAAAGGCGGTGAGACTAGCGAACTCAACGCTACCTATGTAGGTCGGCTATGTAAGAATAAGTACGATGTGCATTGCTGTCGAACCCCCCTGGGGAGGTTATGATACACCGTATACATGCCCCATTTTTCTATCTTGGGAGATCTCATTTCCGGCGTTTATCTCCACCATGCTAATGATAGCATGAACACTGAAACACTATGTTGTTTCAGGTTATATGAATTTGTCCTATTTACACAGGACAAATTCCCATGTGTGATAGACAGACACAATAATATTCATTTTGTTTTTCTGGCTGCTGCTAGTTCCCATACTCATAGATGATAATTGCCTCTCTTACATTAGCCTTGGAGTGGAGTTTGCGATGACTTCTGAATACGTCTTACCAAAGAGCGCTTACTTAATTATAAAGTAATATGAAGAGAACAGAAAGGGGGTTTAATGACCTAGGTGCAGCTCTAGAGGGCTCATCCAGCTCGCTTAAGACGGCCTTCATACTGTTTTTTCTCATCTCCACTTCATTGGAGTTCCTGAACTCTGAAATAACATTGGGAGGGTCACTAATAACCTCGTCAGCCATGTAGTCAATGAACAACTGCAATAGGATGCAGAGAGAAGTAGGTATGTCCGAATCTTGGTTGTGAAGCCAGTTGAAAGTCCATATTTCATATCAAACTGATGATAATCAAAACCTAAATCATAATTCATCTATAAATAAGATGCACATTACAATTCTCACGCCCGAGTAACTTAAGAAAGGATCTGGATACTAATCCCGTTCTCGGGCCACTGTATGGGCAATTGCAATGGCAGCTGATGGAGAAACTGTATTATGTAGGGCAAGCTATGGGAGATTTTTGAAGATCGGGCGGGGAAAGGGAAAATATAGTTGAAATGGCATGTTTAGGATGGCCTCCGAAGTTCCTATCGGGCAAACACGAGAACAAGAAAACTAAACATTCATATGCCAACTTAGATTTCCTTCCTAAGAAATGTATATAAACTTTTGATGGTATCTTCCGCGTCCGGGCCCCCGATAATCTCGCGTTCTCCAAAGTCATATTCTTGAGCACTGTCTGTTGGAAGTGCCATAGCAAGGCTCCATCAGTCACGCGACGATTAGGGTTATTAGGATTTAGGGCAGTATTGGCGAGTATCCTCTTGAAGTGTGTTCTGTCCCTTGCAAAGCAAGTTATCCTAAACATTGTTAGATTTTAATTTAGTAAAAAATGAGGGCAGCATTATATTTGTTTTAACATGTGGATTTATTGCTAACTTGAATTTGTCCGACATGGTGTGAACAGCGGATTCAAGTAAGATAATGAGTTACCACTGATGAAGTTATTGGGATAGGGGAT
This sequence comes from Elaphomyces granulatus, assembly GCA_002240705.1. Taxonomy (NCBI): domain Eukaryota; kingdom Fungi; phylum Ascomycota; class Eurotiomycetes; order Eurotiales; family Elaphomycetaceae; genus Elaphomyces; species Elaphomyces granulatus. The sequence goes on from NPHW01002107.1 coordinate 28,156, forward strand.
TTCTAAAACGGCAGTATCAGCTATAACAACTTTTATTTTATGTGTTCGAACTTCCTAGAGTTCCAGGACCCTAATGCCTACTGGGCAATCTTCACACTTAGACAGAACGGAGACACAGGCAATAAGATCAACCAATTCCACCAACGGCCTCAAGAGGCCCGAGGGGCTATACATTGTTCTTGGTTTTAGCTCAGTTATGATGGTGCTCTCCTGACTTGTCTTTCGCGTATAGAAGGCAGCCTGATCGCTGTCGACTACACCCGGACCAGGCGTGTAGAGTCGGGTGGCGTGAGTACTACCAGGCTATCAAACCAGGTTTGCTCAGCCATAACCAGGTTTATATTCCAAGTATCTCACATGGTGATATAGCAAAGACACTTTCGTGATTCCTTGAGGGCTCGGTACGGAGGCTGCGCTATCACGGGGTACCAGGATGACGAGTTTACGGGGCTTAACGCGGCCAACATCTTCCCTGTTGCAAGACAAAGCAGTTTGAATCGGAATGGTTATGGTAATCACACACTTTCAGGTGATGACCGCAAATGCATATATATGTATATCATAGTATTCTAGTGACTGCCAGCCGAGGCTTGGATCAGGAGTGGCGGCCAAAAAGTGTGAGTGAATATATGATACTTAGATGAATGACGGTGAGGTGAATGCTACCTGGAGGGGTAAAACCCATAAGAAGCTGCCTCTCCCCTCTCAACTTCCTTTTCCCTTTTCCTCGCTTTGTGCACAGCATATGTCTTGGTGAAAGCTAAGTCATATTCCCTTGAGACTTCGAAGGGGTCTAGAAGACTGAGCGTGATCTAGACCCGAGAGAATTCCTTATCGGTCCGGAGTTCATATTGTTCATAACTTCGAGTTAGGTCGCTTCTTACAGAGATTGCTTTTCAGTAGAATGTCGTCAAGAAATCTGGAGACTATTCGTTCGTTGACGACGCGCAATGTCCACTATTTAGAGATGATGGACGCATAGTCGGCGGTTGGTTTGCATAGTCCATGTTTTGGACAAAAGCAATCGATCATTGGGGAAAGCCTTCCGGCCATGCTTGGTTCTCGGGAATTCACCATTGGGGGAACCCAACAAAAGTCGTCGATCGCATAAGGTGTTTAGCCCCAAGGGCTTCTCCCAAACAAGATTGAAATTGCTCGCCCAGTCGGAATATGGTCCATTTCATCATATGTTTGTGCCATTCTAACAACCATTTCTCGGGCCTGACCTTGGCCAGCCAACGATCGTGGAGTTAGTATTGTATGTACACAATCGCCAAGCGGTAAGCGCTGCTCAATACTAACTGTTGTTCTGCTGCTATGTACTTTCAAGTTAGATACTAACACCTAAACTCTTAGGAGCTAGAAGCTGAGGTAGCACCGAAATAGATGGCAGGTGGTGCCATAAGCCGTCTCGAGAACGTTCTGAGGTGGCCGCCCCCAAGAATAGGCGGCTAATTCTATCCTTTAGACCACACTTGATGCAATCCATCCTATTAACATTGTCGCTCCGATCAGGTCGTGGTTTTAAGATGCAAGTTCGAATGGCAACAACAAAAGACAAACTCGACAACCAACCTGCTGGTTTCTTGAGTGCAACGCATACTAGCAAAGAGCTTTACGTCAGTAAGTAATTAATGACGGCCATTTTTCGAATCAGAAGGCACCATGTGCAATTTTAGCTCAGGCTGATCAACGGAAACAGACTGTGGAGAGATACATGTACCGGATAGTTGCAAACACTTCTCGTAGGGGAGTTTAAAACACTATGGTACACAATCTCGTACTCTCGTCAGCACCAGTGCCCGATGAATGAGTGGTGAATCAGTCACCTCACTTCCCCAGGTCGGCAACCAACAGATTTCAGTTAGGTTGCCCACTGAAAGTTAGTTCTTTCAAGAAGATTAAGGAGTAGCCAAGGGAGTTTGGATTTACTCATCTCCGTGCAGGGTTCTTAATACATATTAGCGAGTGAAAATGGGAGGCATCATTGGCTCTGTTTTCTTAGAACAAAAGAAAGCCGTCAGAACGCGTATGGATTCTCAAGTATTCAGGTCGAATATGAAAGACTTCCGAGAAAAGCAAGGAAGGCGGGCTATGTAAGGCCCCTGAGGAACTGAGATAAGTAAGGCCCGGGTTGCGGCTCAGTTAAAGTAGAAGGTGGACGCGACCGGTACTTTTGTCAGGCGATGTCTACATGTTGGACGGTCTTATTTTTTTTGCTTTCCTTTGTACGATCTTGCTCATTACAATA
>NPHW01002108.1:0-14894 GCA_002240705.1 Elaphomyces granulatus
CCCGATAGTTGAACTAGATTGGGTAGCCACCATCATGGTACAAAATATATTCGAGAAAAATGGGTACAGGTTCCCGTGCACAGAAATCAGTGATGTTGTCCACGCCACCATGGTCCATACCAAGCTGGTTTGCGCCCAAAAGTCCGATCCCCGTTGTAAGCTGCCAGAACACTACCATGAGTATCTCGACGTCTTCGATCGCGGCCGACCAGCTTCCCCCCTCCCGTGGTCCGCAGATAGATCACCGCATTGAATTAGTTGACCGCGATGAAAAGGGAAACAAGACTGAACCGCCTTGGGGGCCACTATACAATATGTCGAGAGAAGAGCTTTTGGTACTACGGAAGACCCTAACTGAATACCTGGATAAAGGCTTTATCCGTGTAAGCAACTCGCCGGCTAGCGCCCCTGTCCTGTTTGCGCGGAAACCTGGTCGTGGGCTCCGCTGAATCAGTTCACTAAGAAGGACCGTTACCTCCTGCCACTTATCCATGAGATGCTGGAACGAATCGGCAAGGCCCGTTGGTTTATGAAGCTCGATGTCATTGCCGCGTTCCAGAATTGCAGAAGGGGATGAATGGCAGATGGCTTACAGCTTTCCGAACCTGGTTCGGCTTATTCGAATAGTTTGTAACGCCGTTTGGATTAGCCAATGCACCTAGCACCTTTCAGCGATATATCAACTGGACCCTTCGAGACTTCTTAGATGATTTTGCGTCTGCATACCTCGACGACATCTTAGTGTTCAGCTATGGGCCTCTCAAGGAGCATCGAGAACATCTCCGGAAGGTGATAGCGGCTCAAGGACGCGGGCTTGCAACTGGACATTGACAAGTGTGAGTTCGAGGTCCAGAGTACCAAATACATAGGTTTCATCGTCGAGGCAGGGAAGGGTATTCGCATGGACCCTGAGAAGGTCAAAGCTATCATGGATTGGGAAGTTCCACGCAGCGTTAAAGGAGTCCGATCATTCTTAGGCTTCGACAATTTCTATCGTTGGTTCATATGTGATTTCTCAGAGATAGCTGCTGATCTCACCAAGAAAGACAGAACATTCATATGGACAGATGATGCAGATAGGGCTTTCCAGAACCTTAAAAGTCTTTTTACAACTGCGCCAATCCTGGTACAATTCGACCCCGACCGCGAAACAGTAGTTGAAGCCGACTCGTCAGGGTTACTAACTTACCGGCGGCGTATTATCCCAGTATGGTGACGATGGAATGTTGCGTCCCTGTGCATATTTCTCGCGGAAAAACTCGCCCGCCGAATGCAACTATGAGATTTATGACAAGGAACTCTTAGCTATTATAGCTTGCCTGCGGGAGTGGGAGTCGGAATTGAGCAGCGTCCGGCATTTCAAAGTCATCACAAGAACCTGCGATATTTTACGACACAGCGGCGTCTGAATGAACGGCAAATGCGTTGGGTTGATATCCTGAGCCGATATGACTTCACACTTCAATACCGCCCTGGGAAGTTAGCCAGCCGTCCAGATGCCCTGTCTCGACGAGAGCAAGACATGCCAACTGAAGGAGACAAACGTTTGGAATTCCGCGACGTACGCCTGTTGAATCCGGACGCATTCATCGGTAACGCTGTGTTCATTGCCCCTGTAGCAGCCGAGGCTCCGACGAGTACGGGTGAAGACGAACAGCCACTAGAACGACAATGGGAAGCCGACGAAATGTTCAAAGAGTTAAGGCAGGCTATCCATGACAATCTCCACAGATTCCTAACTCGTTTAACAGTGAATACGTCGATTGCCGAATGTGAACTAGATGACCAGGATACACTCCGCTTCCGTGGCTGGCGTTGGGTTCCCGATGACGAACCACTGAGGACTCGATTGATACAAGAGGCGCATGATTCGATCTTGAGTTGTCATCCCGGGAGGGATATGACGTATGCCATCCTCTCTCGGACTTTATACTGGCCTGGATTGTCCGACGCGGTGCGACGATTTGTGCGCAATTGTGACAAGTGCCGTGCGAACACTGTCTGGAGAGATCGTCGGTGAGGGCTGTTGAAACCCCTACCCATTCCTGAGAGGAAGTGGCGGGAGATATCCATCGACTTCATTGAAAAGCTCCCAGTATCAGGGGGCTGCACCAATCCGATGGTTATCGTGGATCGTTTAGGGAAGGGGATAATACTGGAGCCACTAGAGAAGCTTGACTGTGACTACGTTGCTCGTCGGTTTATTAAATGTTTCGTTGGCCACCATGGCATACCCTCAGCGATCACATCAGACCGCGGAAGCCAGTTCGTCAATGAGTTGTGGGGTCGAATCTGTGAGCTGCTTGGAATTAAACGCCGATTGTCCACTGCCTACCATCCTGAGACTGATGGCCAGATAGAAAGGACAAATTCCACGATAGAGGCTTACATCCACATGTTCTGCGACTGGGCACAGAGCAACTGGTCAATTTTAGCCCCGATGGCGCAGCTAGCAATTAATGGCCGTGATTCCGCATCAACAGGGGTAAGCCCGTTCTTTCTCGACCACGGCTACCACGTGGAACCGCTACAACTAGAAGAGGAGGCTGGGATATTCCTAACGCTAGTACAATGCGTCAGAAGGGCGAAAATATTGTCGCCAAACTCAAAGGAGCGCTGGAGATTGCGCAGGCAAGTATGGTAATAGTCTAGCAACGTCAAGAGGAAGCGGCCAATCGTCGCCGAAGTGAAGCGCTCGTCTATCGACCTGGCGATAAGGTATGGTTGGATCTCCAGAACATTAGATCGGACCGTCCAAGCAAGAGAAGATTGACTCATATACCTACCGACTGAATACGCCTGCCGGCGTTCACAACGTCTTTCACACTATGCTATTACGGCCTGCCGCAGATGACCCATTCCCCAGCCAACGCCAGGATGATTACCAGCCTCCGGCAATCTTAGAAGAAGGCTCAGAGAAATACCACGTGGAACGAATCACCGGCGAACGGATGGTACGCCGCGGCCGTACCAATCGCAAACAGTATCGCGTGAAATGGACTGGATACGCCCGTGAGACATGGACTGATGTTGAATTACTGGAGGATGTGGCTGCCTTGGACGATTGGGAAGCCCTGCAACGGATACTAACCGGCTGTTGCGTCGTAGGGTCGCCGCCGCGGATGAGGAGGGGAGTAATGTAACGGGTAGAACCCGTGGGGATATGTTACGGCTACTGAGCCGCAACTTTACTTTAACTTCATCATTTCCCAAGTTGGGTATACAGTATGTTTATTATGTTGCACTACTTTTTTAACTCGCATAAGTTGCGGATACACAGGGAGTTCTCCTCTCCACTGCTCGTGTTCATTTATTTATTATTCAAGGACAAGGACAACAGTCTTCCATATAAATAAACCACAATCCTCCCTGGATCAACAGCGGTCGTGAAAAACTCGTCTCTATTCGAACCAGTCACTAATCAATATACTCCATTAATTTTTTTGAGATAATATTTATTTCCATCTTCATTATGAGACTCAACTGGACTTTGACCCTTGCGACGATATTTTCTATCGCTACAGCAAGCTCCGTCACTCAACGCCAACAGGCTGGCAAATTCCGCCTAAAAACCGGCGGTTCATCTAACAATGAGCACAATAGTCTCTATGTAGAAGCCTATCACACAGGTTCCGCATCAAATGATGCCGTGCTTACCCCAGAACTCAATTCAAGTGCTACCTTTTTCTTAAACGGAACCAACGCACAGTACGATTCTGGACTCTCCATTCCTTGGGGCATCGATCTGGGAGGCGATGAAAATAATGCACGTGAGTGGATTGTTGCCAATCAGCTCGAGCTTGACTCATGAGTATTCTAACTCTTGCAGAGTGGGAATCCGTCACCATTAATGTTGGATATGGCACGGGAGATTTTATTACCGATAGTACTGGTCTTAAGTGGACCGACGCTGAATTCGGAGGGTGGTTAGGTAAGTCCTGCCACAATCTATTTGATTTCCTTCCTCCCAATCGTTGCATGCAAAGAATTAACCGGCTAATTGGCGATTTTCTCTGAAAGTCTGCAATTGGTGGCACGGTGTTGCTCAACTATTCTGGATTGTGAGCAATACGGCAACAACCTTTCCATGCAGTTGTAGCAAGGTCACCCTCGAGCTTGAATCCCTCTAGTTAATTCTCTGCGACAGCAAGAGTTGTCGTGAACCTGGGGAGTGACTTCCAGGCCTAGTATCCCAGAAATAAAAGGGTATCTTGTTGGGAAAAGAGAAAGAACTTGGTTATCAGCTGGCGGATGGCCTGATGTGTGCATATAGTCAATTCTTTTGTTCATTCCGCCTTAATAATCAAACCGTGGCCATAGTTGGACCCGGTTTTTGGGGCAAGGCCGTCAGGTTGAGGAGGCAAAGGAAAGGAACATCTTTAATCGTCGATATTCTATCATTATTATTCATGTATTCTGTGGATCAAATCATTAATTTCAAATGCTGAAGTAGAGGTAAAGATTTAGATGCATGCCATCAACTTATTTGCAAATTGTCTTTAAAGCATTCTCCCCACTGCAGGTCAGGACGATACATATAATCATGTCGTGAAGTTTGAATGCAGATGTTAAATATAAACCAGCTGATGCGTGCAGGTGCTGCGCCGAAAATAGAGTTCTGTCGAGCTTGTAGCCAATATTGGTGGCCAATAATGTATGTAGAATCGACGGCTGAGCAATGCTGAGCCTTCGAAGGCTAGAGCAACTGCCTGAGTGTTGAGGCTAAGATAGATGTATGGTTACTAGTTGAAACGAAAAGGTTACACTTCCTTGTACCTTCAAGTATGGAAATTTGGGTATTTATTACATGTATTGTATTTTTGCTCTTACATTAGCCGAAGAGGTTGTTGATGGTTCTTCCGCATCGAGTAAGACGCGGCTTGGTGAGACTTAGTGAGACCCTTTTCTATCGACACGACAACTCTTCATCCATCGACGTCTTCCCCCAGCCAACGTTTCCCTTGGGTTCCTTCGTTTCCACGCCCTGTTCGGTATCCGCTCGCTTCTTTCTGTTGACGATCTTTTCTTGGGGACTTGGTACTTTCGTGAATCTACATAGATCTTTTAATTTTTTATTGTGGGGGGTTCAGCTGAGTTGTCCTCCGCCTCTTTTCAGTCCTTGAGGCTCTTCTAGTTATTATTCCTTGGTTTCACCAAGCCTCTTCGACCCGGTGGACATATCTGTGTGGCTAGAGGGTTGGATTTCTGGATCAATCGACCGCTTTCTGGAGACTTGACGCTCTGCGACAAGGAAGTACTTGGTGTCGTTTCGGTCTTTATGTGATTCTGCCGCAACGGCATCCTCTCCAAGATGCGTTCGTTCGCGAATTTAAACCTGTTATGTACCCTGCTTGTCCTCGCAACCGTCTCGAGTTCATGGCCTTGGGTCCCACTGGAGAACAAAATATTTGAAGGAGTGATTGGAAAGAGAGATGGTATGTTCATAGCATTGGAGTTTTATCTTGTCTTTGAAGGTTGGTTGACTTTATTTTCGTACAAAGGCTCGACGTCACAAGCATCCAATGCTACAGTTACTGGATCAGCCGCCTCCGGGACTGGAACGAGTGCAAACAGTACTGGGACACAAAACTCCACTGCGACGAAACACACCAGTTCTTCTAGCATCTTCGTTGACCCTCGTCTTCCCCCTGGTGGAATCTCGTTGATAACACCTGCGCCCACTACCACCACTTACTACAAAATTGGAAATTACGTGACTTTCGCATGGAATTACACTTCTCTCTCAGTGACACCCTCTGCAATCGATGTAATTGCGTCCTGCAGCTTGAACAGCGCAACATACACCATTGCATCCAACATGAGTGTTAAAGAGACCGGCGCCGTAACCTGGGATACGAACAATTACCAGTCTTCTACTGTTCCGTTGCTTACGGCATCCTACACTTTAATAATCTATGAGGCTGGGAAAGCTATCACCGACGTTGCTGGTGCAGGGCACCTAGGCTCTTCTAGTCAATATATCTTTGGGATGTATTTGCCACAAACATATACACCGCTGTACGGTATGTTTTCCTGCTCCGATGTCTTCCGCACAGAATTCTAATCATTTCAATTAGGCGGGTACTTCTGTGCTACATGCAGTGCCGCTATGTCGGAGATAGAACGACAAGCCCTCGGCTTCATGTTCACCATGATTGCCATTACCTTACTTTCTTTCACTTGGTTCGCCGGTGGATTGGGGCTATTTTCTTGAGTCGTCAGACAGTTGTCTCTGCCGGTTCCCCGGTTTTTTCTTTATTACTTTACCGTCTGCATATATTGTGCGTATTCCAGCGTTGGACTTCCTCAAAATCCACTATCTCCGCTTCTGGATTTCCCCGCTGCCCCTAACGCTGAGCTGATTTTGAATGTATCATGTGGCGTTGTTTTGGCGTTTTCTGTCAGGCATTTGGTGCACTTACATTATTAATAATATGTTGTGTGAAGGTATGTTACTAGGTTTTTTCAATGTTTTCGATGGGGCCCGGTGAGTAGAGGGACCACGTGAAGTGAAAAGCATTCGATTTCTCCTGACATGGAGAATGAAGCTAGGCAATAGTTTCTTCGAATTTTGCATCTACATATTGAGCAGCACATCATTAATGAGGTTTACAACTAACTCTCGTCTTGGTTTAGCACTTGCTACTAACAGTCGATAAGAAAAAATATTCTTTCCATCTCCTTCTCTTTTTGGTTCCCCTCGGTTTTCATCTTAATTTTTCAATTTTTCCAGGTTTGTGTGAGCGGAAGTCGAGATTTTGATATTTACCTACTGTAGGTAGTTTTATTTAATCAATGTCGATCAAACGAGTTTAAAAGAATTCACGTTCTCGAACAAGGCGCAATTAGCACAAATAGCCTTGAAATTGTCTGGACCGAGAAGCCATATCTAACACTCAGGTCATATTCCTTCCTTATACCCTTGTAGCCAGGACGCTTGTAGCCCTCGCATGCGCAGAATTTTGCTATCTCTGTAAATGTACCCTACAATCCACAGTACTGACTTTTTTACTACATGCATAGAACAAGTAGTATGTATAATGATCAGCTGCTCCGATGACCGCATTTTCAACTGGGGAAGTTCCGGATTTTGTACACATACTTACTACATAATTACCTAGCCAGTCGATATCAAAGTCGATCCTTTCCACAAGGCAAGCTCATCTGCATCTATTCTCCCAGAAGGCTTTTCCTCTTGCCAAAAACTTGAATATAGTTTCTTGAGCTCCGCGACGAGGAGAGAGGATGGGACGTTCACCGGAAATATGGCCCCAAGGAACATTTGAAGCTTTTATATATCCTCATCGACGGCTTGGCAGAGCAACGTCAAGGACGCCATTGTTGACATCGATGTTAGAGCATCGCGCTTCGTCTCACCGTCTGCGAGGCCACGGGTGACGGCGGTGATATTCTGCCGAGGATTAAAGTACTGTGTTTATTTAGCTTATTCTAGTCGCGTCGAGTAAAATTAACAATCCGCCCAGTTCCATTGTTTTACGCATAAATGATGAATCCTCTTGGTCGGATCTATTCCCAAGACCCTCCTGCTATGGACCATCACTGCAACCGCCGTCCACGGGCTCTCGATAGGCCAGAAAACAGAATTGTGGTTGGGTCTCAAGTGTCGCGAAATTGAAAGAGAAGGAGGAAGGAATCGGCAGCTGGACGCAGATGCGGACAAGGAGAATGCTAATCACCGTGTCGACTCAAGCACTCGAGATATTCAACCTCAACCAGTCGCGATTCCTCGCCGTCGTGGCCGTCCTAGGAAGCGACCACTCGAGGAGGTTCAAGAGCGGCGTGTTCCAGTCTGCAACCGCTGTCCACTCGCTCTAGGTTCTATGGATCAGAAAGAGAATGGTGGTTGGTTCGCAACGTGCTTCAAATGTCACGAAGTTGAAAGTGAAAGAGTAAGGCGGTGGGACTGAATCGACAGCTGCACGCTGACACGGACAAGGAGAACAAACACAGAAAAGGACTCTGATGGCTGGGCCGTATCGGCTTCGACTGACTAACAGCCAAGCAAGGCGGTATAGGCCTTGCTGAGTACTAACTTGCACGGGAGGAGAATGAGCGGAGACAACAGGAGGAAGAGAGGCAGCAAACACTGCTAGAACCCGATGTCTCGACGCATCCTCCGAGTCATCCACATGAGGAAAATGAGAGGGGACAATGGGGAGAAGAGGTGCAGCAACGACTGCAAGACGTCAGAGGGTGACGATCCCCATCGTCCGAGACAGCCAGAACCAGAGGTCTCGACGGGTCGTCCACAAGAGGAAAATGAGCGGACGGACGACAGGCGATGATGATGATGATGATGATTGCCAAATGAAGGTTTGATTTGTCTTTACAACCCACCAACTTGAACTATGCCAACCTACATTTTACCCTTAGCTGATGAACGCGACCGCCAGCGAGAACTCGCTGATATCCGAGCACGAGCACCCTCCGAAGGCGACCTAAAGGCTAATCATCCCGCTGCCAGACAGCCAGACGTCCGCCCAACACCCCACTACCTCGGGCTAATAGATGGATATGACTGTCCTCTCTGTGGCGCTCGCACCTGGAGGCTGAGAGAGGTAAAGGAGGCCGACGGCCATGCTGTGGTGCTGGCAAGACCGAGATCCCAGCATCCGAATGCGACCCGAACGACCTCACCCCAATAGACTGTTTGATGTCTGAGGTCGAGGTTGGAGAAGATGGAAAGATGCGTCGGACGAGGCGATGTAAGCAGTTTCACGATAATATTGTTGCTCGTAACAATAATGTATCATTTGCCTCGGAAGGTGTTGACAACGTCGATCGTACTGTCGCACCATTTACTTCCAGAATGCAAGGTAATATTTATCATCAACTTCCACCGCTGGTACCAGTAGACGGCGAGAGACCACCTTTCATGCAGATATATACGTCTCCATTACAACCCTCACCTGGATCGAGCAGTTCTGGAGGACTTATATGCCTCACTGCGTCGCACGAATGGCTTGCAGAAGTGTGAACAGAGGATTCGCGAACAACCAGCTCATGCTCGCCTTCGTTTGGTAATGCAAGATCCGCGACGACATGATCCCAGGACTTAAAATCGGCCGACATCGGATGAGGTTGCCGTCGTCATTGTTGGGGATGAGGCTATGCATGAGGCTGGAGGCTGTGACATCGCCGTTCAGTACATACCAGAACGAACGGATGCAGAGAATACATGGCGCTCCGGTACCCATTAATGCTCCCATTCGGTGAGCAGAGTTGGCATACGCATTCCTTTGCGGGATCATGCCATTCCGTTGGATGACAACCTTCGAGCTGTCCGACTAGGTCTTCCTCTAGTTGGTGCTGATGGTGCTCGACGACAACGGACCAAGAGTCGAGTTTTATGCATATTGGATACAGGTCCTCGGTACCCACCAAATCCGGAAATAGCACTTCAGTCCATACTCATTGGTCCTTCTTATAAGTTCTCATTTGCTGTCATCAGAAAGGTCTTTACCCATCGGTCTTCATTCTGACTGTCAGGATTACTGGTATCGACCGCTTTTATCATCATCCTCATCGCCACAAGTTTATCACCTTTATCTTCCGTGCATGGCAGACCCATATTATCCACAACATTCACTTCATCCCTCTGCAGAATACTATATACCCTCCAACGTACCTGCTTTCAAGTAGTTACCTATGATACATGCATGACATATAATATGATTGAGTTCCAATTGCCTCCCCGTGCTGTTCAGCCTGTGATCATCGTTCAAGGGTGGTAAGTTGGACCGACGGGACACATTTTATAGCTGGATTCTTTGCCAAAGAGAAGAAAAGTAAGGAAAGAATATTACTACCCAACTCCGATTCCCCTCTTGTTTTTATATTACTATTACTAATGAAAGAAATCTTGTGTGATTTATTAATATCCAATAATGCCTAATATACTAATAAAAGATCACCAGTCAGAGTTTTGGCCACTTCGGGGGTCCTTGCCTCAAGGCTCAGGTAAAACGGAGTCATTCTACACATAGAAACAGGGCCTAATGCAAAATCCCCATCAGCGACTGGTTCAGGCCTGATGATATGCCACCAGCTTATCGCTCATGGGAACGAGAAGGGATTATACATTTGTCAACATCATCAGCCAATAAATAACTTACCATCCACATCAACTTGAAGGGCTATTGTATGAAGTTTTCCGTCTATGTTTGTAAAGTCTCAGTGTTGAATGAGGAAGGTTCACACACTACTACTACTCAGCTATTGGCCACTGGTGTGTCATGGTAGAAGATCAGCTTTGATCTATATAGTATGCATATGATGATTGCATGGTAGAGGTTAGTAGGCTGCTGGCCCCCTGTCGACGTTTAGGGGAATCATTATGAAAATGCTTTGATCAAGGTTAGGGATCCTAATAGGCACTTTGCTAGTCGTTACCTTCCCCATGATGAACGAAGTCGGCAAGATACAAATGATCTTGATATCAAAGAGGGAGATACTTAGTCTTTGATATGCATTTTTATAGGCTGGTCTGTGTTGCATGCCTCAGGAACTACGCTCGGACCTTCTTAGGTGGGACTGCTTTCACCGCTTTCAAGATACAATTCTGCCTAAGATACAGTACCGCTTATTATAATGGATGCATCTATATAAGTATGATTGCTTACTTTTTTGTACAGCCCTGCCACTTAGCGTCAAGTCAACCGTTTTGCCATGAGAATCCAATATGAATAGAAATGATTCATGAAGTCTGTGAGTCTGTGACTAGATCAATTTGGTGGTACTTCAAGTCAACCAAGCTTAAATTCGCTACATTTCGATCGTCAGAACCGACCACCCAGCTTTGCAGGGATTATTACTCTACAAAACACCCATCTCCGCTGGGAAGTGGACCCTATCCATCGTCGTTCTCAACTACACCAAGTGGATCGACCTGCGAAAGGAATCTCCTGCTCCGCATTCCTGTAGATAATGTTGGACAGTTGCCTCTCAGGTTCATTTTAATCTACGGGATTCACCAAGAATAATGTCCAACATACCCTCTGCGAGTGCCGGCTCTTCTATCCCAATTAAAGCAGCACGTGCTGATTTGCCAAATTCTACTTTAAATGAGGCAAACAAGAAAGAGGAAGGTCTAGTTGAGGCAGACTGGAGTTCTGAACGGCAACTCGCAACATCTCTATGGAGATTACAGGAACTAGAGGCGAAAGTAAGCGGCCCTTGCTTCAGGCATCGAGGAATCCTCGGTTAACGCGGTTAGATCCACCAACTCCGAACATTGCTGCCGGATCGGCTTCTAGGCCCTCTTGTGCCTATCGTTAGCCCTCATGCAAGCCATAAGAAGCAAGCGGCAAGTCCTCAGATATTAGGGGAACAGCTTGCTCAGTCCGCTCGCGGAGGATATGCCGAAGTTGAACTGTTTAAATTGATGTGGCAAAGCCCGGAGATGAAAGTCATTTGGGATCGGATAGATAATATGTTGAAGGAATCAAATGGTATCTATCCGCAGCCTTCTGGCATGTGGGAGCGCGATTACGATGTTGTTCTAGAAGAGCTCAGTGCTGAAGAACGGAAATTAGAGGAACGACGTCAAAAAGACGAAGAGCTTCAAGAAAGATTAAAGGTTCTTTCTACCGACGGGGGCTGGAAGGGTGTTGTGGAATCTTTTAGACAAAGAGGCCTACCGGGTGTTCAAATCGTACTAAGCAGAAACGAGATATTTATTACAGTTGTGCTCACAAAAACAGGAATGGCGTTTGATATTCAAGGCGAGAATGGCCAAGTCGAGACTGGAGTCTCAGAATGGCGAGTTTCAAGCAAGCAGCGCCCTGGAGTACTCACAACAAAATTTGAATCTTCTGTCCTAAATTGCTTGAACTCAAGACCTCGCAAATGGGACCTTGCTTACTTGCTAGTGAGTTTAGTCTTGTAGCCATACGTTATACGACAACTATTACTCGTACTGACCATTCTTTCAAAGGACATGATGTATTCCTATTCGGAAATTAGAAATGCAAAATGCAAGAAATGTGACCAAATGATCGACAGAACTGCCCAGCTGCCTGCAGTCCGCTTGCCAATGACTCTGGAATCGTCTGATGGCAAGAAATCTGTTATCTGGGAGCCCTACCACCATGGCTGCATTTGACTTGGAGTCGATAATATTCTTGGTTTGAGTATGACCGTTTACATCAGTTTCCATCTTACGCCTCTGGGGTTAGGTTCAATATTTGGGCGTGTGACATTTCTAATACGTCTTGTATGCGTAATATTGCCTTCCAGGCTATGTTTCATCTCCAGGTCAGTCAAGATTCTTCTTAACTAACAAAATGCTATCATAGCTAACATCCCATGAGCTGTCGAAAGCTGCAGGCCGATCTAAGTTTAAGTCCAGTTTGTTAGCCCATATTCAGATCCTGATTAAAATCTAGCTTATAAGCGGAACAATCAAATTGGATGATCAGAAATCCAAATAGGAGAATCATAATGCCAGCAAGGCACCTAAGCCTTCCTTCCTATTTCATATCGGCGAGTGAAAGATTAAATTCATCTTTTTGTATTTATTTTTTTCCTGGTTCATTTGGCATTCAAGAAGAGACACAACTTACAGAGTAAATCTTATATTAGCGGGTTCGGATTCGCCAGGCGTTTCATTCATTAGCTTAATCAGTAGGCAATATCTTTCCATAACAGAAATCGCCATATAATACTTACCGCAACGTACGTCGTACTCCATGTTTTGTTTTTTTGACGGAAGGAGAACAATTGGTTGTTATTTCTAACTATGATCTAGCTAGAATTCTCTGTATGATAGTCAAGCCGAAGCTACAGTGCCTCAAGCCCAACACACCTCGTCGACGAGCAATGTTAGCAATGTTGTCCAATATAGGACTTACTTGAAGCTGTTTAGTTGAAAACGAGGGATAAACGAATCTATAAATACTTCAGGCTTATTCCATATACCATATTGCAAACACGTTCTGGGATTAATTCAAAATGGATGGCGACATCCAAAAAAAGTTGATGTTGGCCAAATTTTTGGGGGGTTAACATTCTTCATCCGCGGAGCGAAGCTCCGCAATTTACGCTACGTAGGAGGGCTGCGTTTTTTGAGGACTTTTCTCGGCCCTCCTCGTCCGGGCCTCCGATTCGTTCCTTAATCTGGCCTCCCCATTGGCTGATATTTGTCGTCAAGACCTGACTCTCCCATTGGTTTTTTTTCCTCTCCTCACCCCACTTTGCCAGCTGGTTGTCGTCAAGACCTGGCCTCTCCCGTTGGTTGTTTTTTTTTTTTCTCCTCACTCCACTTTGCCTGCTGGTTGTCATCAACACCTGGCCTCCCGTTGGTTGTTATTTCTCCTCATCCGTGGCCGTTTTTTCTCCTCATCACTTTGCCTGCTGGTTGTTAATCTCCCGTTGGTTGTTTTTTTTTTTTTTTTCTTCTTACATGACTCCCTTTCTTCCTTGCTCACCTTTTATCTCCCACACACAACTCCCATCAATCACCCGCCACTGCCTTCGTGAATACATTCCTGCAACCCGGGGATGGTTTGGATTTTTGAGACTTTGGCGGAAATCGGGATCCCCGACGTTGTGGAAAGGTGGAGACAAGAGGAGAGAGAGAATGCTGCGAGGACAATGAAGCTTGCAATGAGAGCGACGAATGAGAGTGACGGGGGCATTCTTTCTGGCCCGACTATTTGAAAGGTAGACCTATATCCAAACTCCCATTCCTGACTCTGTATAATAACGGAATACCACTACCCCGACCGTAAACTGGAAGTGTCGGTGGAGGGATTTTACTGGCTGCGACTTGCTCGTTCTTGCGCACTCTGCCGGCCCAAAAGGTCCACGACGACGAAGAAGAAACCGATTGATCTATCCACGAAGCTGGCCATTCTTCCTTGTGCCTAGGTATGCATTCTGAATCGTAACGATCTACATCTCTAACCTTACCAGGAAGCCCGAGGAGGTGGCGATGTGGTCATTGTCACCGATGGATGTCGAACCTACGCTTCGTTGTGTCTTTCTTCCGGCTCTTTCTTCCGGCTGCTTACACTCCCTTCGCTACCTCAACAGTGGGACTTAATACCTGCCTGCATAAAAGCCAACGCAATACAGGTCCTCCTGCGGAATCTCCCAACGATGTCCCAACCACAAACTGGAAGTGTCGGCGGAGGAGTTCTACTAGCTACGACTGCTCGTCCTTGCGCACTCTCCCGGCTGCCTACATTTCCTAGGTCCGAAGCTTTCCTGTCCGCATTACTGTTCTTACTGTTATGTAGAAGGGTAGGTCGTTACTCCTAATCCCTTACCACATAGGTGCTAACGCAAAAACAGGGGTATCTGAGTAGCTTGCGTACCCCCATTTTCAGGGTTTCTTTCCCACCCCTCGTCTCTTTCCCCCCTTTTGTTGGGCCGATCGGAGAACTTGAAGTTGACTGAGTTATGGATATCTGAGTGATGTGAGGGTTTCTTACCCACCGCTCACCTCTTTTACCTCACCTCTGTTGCACCGATGGAAATAATTGGTTGCAGGAGTTGCCAAGTAACCTAGGTACCCCTCCCTTCAGTGTTTCTTTTCCATCGCGCATCTCTTTTCTTTTTCCCTTCTGTTGCGCCGATCGGACGGATTGATCGCAGGGGTTGACCGAGATTCGGATACCTGAATGGCCTACATCGTCTCTTTCTTTCCCCCCTTCTGTCAGGCCGAGAATTGATTGCAGGAGTTGACTGAACTATGGATGTCTGAGTGATGTGCGTGCCCCTAGGGTTTCTTTTCCACAGCTCATCTCTCTTTCCCCCTTCTGAGAATTGACTGGGATAGATATCTAGCGTCACTTCGGATTTCTTTCCCACCGCCTATCTTTTTTTGTTATCCTTCTGTTGGGCCGATCGGAAGAATTGATCGAAATAAG
>NPHW01002110.1:0-13050 GCA_002240705.1 Elaphomyces granulatus
CATAGGCGATGGAGTTGGCGAAGATATGGGTACATATACTGGATCTAGAGGCAAAAAAAGCGAAGAGAGGTCCGATAGAGTCCAGGTATATGGCAAGTCACTTTATATAATTTTTTTTTTCTTCTTTCTTTCTTACATAGGGGTTTCAGAGGAGGGAGATAATGTTACGGGCTAGCGCCCTATTGCGGCACCGGTCACCTAGACAACGGTGCTAGGCGGAGCTCTTTATTTATGTTTCTCTTGTACATAGTTCTTTTCTTTTCTTTTCTTCAACCTGAAAATAAACAGTATTTTGGCCACGATATTACAGTTCACGTAATTCGGTGAAGCCTATCACATTTGTATTCAAAAAACGTGGTAGGCGATTCAAGTATTAGGGAAGGTAAGGCTCTAGATGTGACGGCACTGGCCACGTACTATATAAGGGAGAGCAGTTCTAGGACCCTCGTCGCCTAGTCTTTTGTCCCTGGCGCAGCCGTTTAGTCTCTAGAATGCTCCCTACTTGTGGGCGAGGCGGGAGTTGCGATCTCGATCGCCCACTGGCGGCAACGCAACTCGGAGTGAGCTGGGTGAGGACGCAGGCCACCCGACACATTCAAATTAGTTCACCCGACACAAACGCTAGTGCACGGTGCACATCCGCGCCCGCGCACCCGGCCATCAGATATCCTCCCGACCACACTAGCTCCCGAAAATAATTTCACTCTGTATTATCCAAAACACAACACCGGGACAGTACCTCCTATGTACATAGGTACCTACAATCATTGTCCTCACTGAAGTCCCACAACATTTGTTTATAAACATGAGGATGGAAAGCAACCATAAACATCTCAACCATGGATACCCTTCATCAGTGATTTATTTTCAGTGCATAATAAAAGTCCCACTGCTAGTTAGTAAATGAACTATTTGATTCAGTGAACTTCATGAGACACACTTGCCATAGAAAACATACTCACTGCAAGAATATATAAAGGTCCAACATATAGTAGAGTATTTATATGATGAACTTATTTCATATGAACACAATTATATACATAATACATCCACTGATCCACAATATTCACAATAATATACCTGTAGCTATGATAGTTTATAATTAATACCTACTATTATTTGCACGATAATTGATATTAAGTAATAATAATAATTCTACATGTAGGGACCGACGACTCCCACATCCAGAGATTCTTAGACACACTTACATATGCCTTCAAGTTGATCAATCAATCAATGATCTTCCATGCCTCATCCATCAACCATCAAGGCTCAAGCAATCAATGATTGACCACCGCCGCTCCACCGGGCCTGACCGATTGATCTATGATTGATCGAGTCACAGATCTAGATCGACTTGCCCAATAATATGTATGTTATGGGTTTGGGGCTAACACAACAACCACATCTCCCAAATCAATTTATCAAAAAACTCAGTAATTATACTATATATATCTATTTGACACATATAGTTATACAAATTCTTGTCAAGACGACCATGTCAACTTCAGTCACTTTCCATAACGCTTGATCCAAATACCCAACAAATAGAAAGAGTACAATTTAAATGGCCATATTTTCATACGTATGATATATCGTGTTTTCAGTTTGATGTAAATGGAAACAACGTCACATATTGACATGCCATTTTACGTATTTAATTTGTCTACGGGCCGTCAATTCTTTAAACCTGAATATACACGGGCTATTTTATCATTACCAATAAAGTGAATTTAGTGATTCGCATATTGATCGAGCTACCTAGAACCATGTCTACCAATTATAATTTCAAATTTAGGCTAAGGTTCTCCGGCTCTGAGTAATAACTACTACAGTAATTATTAGCAGGCCCGTTTGGGTGTGGTTCTGGGGATTATATATCGAATACTTAAAGATATTAAATGAGTTTTTGAAATTACATCTTCGCAGACACTACTGGTGTGCAACAATCAAATCCAAGAAGCTAGCCTCATACCACTGGCCAGCGAAGATGGATAGCCATCTCAGTTGTAACCTGAGGATTATTGTAATGATGTTATTCTGTCCTTTGCTATGAATCCATATGATGTTTCAAGGAATCGGCATCGGGGAGGGAAGAGTTCGCGACGGCACTGGCAGTGGGGTGGAAGTTCTTCATAATAATGATGATGACAGTAGGACTTTAGATAATGGCGCTGGTAGGAAGAGTGTAATTACACCAATTATACCAATTTCGGATTTTCTTTTTTGTTTTTCGAAACCTGATTATAAAAGAGAACCCATAGTCTCGACACTAAAGGGAGCTCCCCTACGGGTAGACTATCCAAATGATGCCGAATCATAGACAATAGTGTACATAGTATATCCGGTGGCATGAATCATGATATGTAGCAGCAGTTCCGCAATTTTCAAGCGGCCCATTCGGCAACCTCATAAACTTCAGTCTTCAAACGGCCATTCTACACAGCGACACCAATATTCCCATGACCAATTAGTTGTGCATTACAGCGGAAGATATGAGCTTGCTGCACGCATGGAAATCAAGCTTCGGCACTACTCAATACAGCGTGTGTATGCGTTGCAATATCCTCCTCAGGCCTCACAGCACCTTTCCTGTACACATTGTGTTAGACCTAGCTTAAGTCATCAGCCTATTCCCTAGCACCCTATTAGATACACATAATACAATGATTATCGCAAGGCTCAATACATTGTTAAGAGCATGTTCAGCCTTAAGGTGTTTGCCTTCCTCCTCTTCTTGCTTCAAGCAGTCTACATCACCCTATGATAGGCAAGAACCCTATCCTAAGAGAGAAGCTTTTTAGCAGGCTTCTGCTTCTCCTCGTGCGCTTAAGACTGTTTATTATGCTCTGTCTAAGACCGAGCCCCTGGAAGGCTCAACACCGACTGGGGACCCAAGCGGGACATGCTGCCTCACTATAGACAAAAGATTGATAGTCTGGAAGAGCGTTTCAAGCTCCTTTTCCAATTTTTGAGTCGTGGATTCACATATCAGCCAGGATCTTGAGGAATATTAGCGGAATACTCTCTTCTCCACTTTATTAGGATGGAAACGGTCGAGTACCGCGGTCTAAATATATAAAGTAAATTCATTAGAGCTCCTTTCTCACATATTGTAGTGCCAAACACGGAAGCCTTTCAGAAGAACTCAAACTACCGAATATATAGATATTGAGGTCATTATTGAAGGTTCGCAGACAATCATGTTGGCTAAAAACACGCCTATAATACGGCACCAAATCAGGAAACTCAACAATTGGCCTCCACTAATTCACCGAGCATATATTTCCTCAGTGGCAAGTTCCAGCTCTCCATCTCTTTAGGTGCTTTAACAATCCGATCCTCCTGATGTTCCAATAGCAATCTCAGGTGCGCTTCGTGATGCGGTAGACGTCAGGTAGCGGGTTGCTTGACAGTGGAGGGAGGGATGTCAAGATTCTGCAGAGGGACATATAAGTCGCATGGGAGTGGTCCATTGCTAACGCAATCACTATCGTGGTCTTTTGGCCGAGTTAGTATCGCCTAACTTGAACGTTCAGGCCTTCAGATTTATGGGCACCTACCTATGGGATGTCTGACTGACAAGGGACTCTGAGTTTGCTCTAAAAAGACTCAACATCACCATAGACCACTTGATTGCAATTTTGATTGAATAAGTGATTCGTATTCGTTGAGAGGTTTTGAGTATAGGATAACTTGAAAAGTGTGGATTTGGATTTGGAACAACAGGCGAACCTCGTCTCGCTGGCTCCTTGTGGGGCAGTGATCCGGCAAGTATCATAGTATAATTGGTCGGTGGTGAGATTGTTGACGAGCCCTCCTATTCGCCCGATGGTTTCAGATCAACCTTTCCAAAGATCATACAGATCAAACGCATTTATTACACTATTAAAGTGGGTATCTTATTCCGATACAGTTATAATACTAGGATTGATTTCACCTCCGAAATCATAAATGCACCAACGAATCCTCTTGTCTTTCATCACTTATTAACCAGACAATTTTCCGAAACCATTTGCAGTGCGGAATCCCTATTAACGATGAATACCTACATGGTTACCCTAATCCTCCTAAACCCAATCATCCTATCCCTAACCGCCGGGATTCATGAAGTCCCTACCTAGGTAAGTAACCCGCCTAATCACCCTATCACTAACAGTTCCTATAGCTTCATACTGCTTCCTGCAACTGTAGCATGATGGCAGACATTGCTGCGACGGTATGTTTCCATTTTAAATTTTTAGTACTTTCCTATATAAATGTTAACTGGGCTAGGCTTTCCTCTACTCCATTTCCTATCTTTAGAATCTTTTGATAGCTTGCATTTGGCAACTTGCACAATGGTGAGTGATCACTGATAATAATACATATGTGTTTAGGCATTAGAACATTGACTCTGACCGATCACTGACCGATCACTTCAGGTGAAATTAGTTGATTGTTGACTTACTAATTATTATAACAACATTTTCTATCGTTTTCTATCGTTTTCTATTTATTTTCATTATTCTAGTTTCGAAGTAGAGCTAACCGTGGGTAGAGAACCAACAGTAGACGTAAGTACATGTAGTAGTAATATATAAGTTAAGTTGTGGTATGGTATAGTAACAAGTTCAGGTAGAAAAGGTCGAGTGCGGGAACGGAGGAGGTCGGTGTCGGGTGAACTAATTTGAATGTGTCGGGTCACCTGTAGTCACTGAGCTGGGTCAAGGTAGTATCGAGATCGTTCATGAAGGCAATATGGCATTCTCTGCTATGTGTAGGAATGCATTGTGTGTCATAGAAACTGATTGCCAGTAAATGACCTTGAGTGATGTGAAAGGAATTCGAAGGCAGCCGAAGATTTTAGAAATGGTGTTTATTTTGATGGTTGCACCGCAACAGTTAGTGTGGTGTGTCTTGGTTGGCTCGGTACCCTAGCCGGAATCCCCACACGACCAAGCGGACTGGTCCGGGGATCGAGAACCTTGGAAGTTGGAAGTGTCTATAATAGAAAAAAGCTCCTAAATCCGAAATCCTTGTTCATTGCCAAATCCCGACTTTCCCCTGCTTGTTTATAAGATAAAACTTCAAAAATTACAATAAAATAAATCCTTAGGGAAGTGCTATCCGTACGCGGCCCCAATTCTTATTCATACTATGCCCTAATTCTTATTCGTACTATGCCCTATAAATATTAATATTGTTCTTCATGATTACAGGCAACACACTTGAAGGTAAAGTGGTATTATTTTTGAATGGATGGAGAGAGTAGGATCCTTATTGTAAGTTTCCTCTGTCACATCCAGGTTACACCCAAGGAAATGCACAGAAAGACAGGTGGGAAGGCAGTCCAGGAATTTGGGGGGCAAACTGGCTGCGCTACAGAGCATTCCAGCCGCTGCCTGAATCTCATCTATTTCCTTCCGGGCCGTCTAGCTGTAGGTGCATATGCATGTATGTATATAGTGATTGTTATGTTGAACATGTCCCTTAGTGGATGGTTGTTGTAAGGCACTATTCCTTAATTAACTGTGACATAAGAGATCTGCGGCTTTATTGTCAGACAAGTGCGATCGAACTTCATCGAAGACATTGCGATGTCGGTACCCGAGGCAGTGTGGATATTGTGAGTGGCGACGCACGTGGAAGCCAGCAGAAGAACTTCTTTCCATTGCAGGAGTTCAAAACCAAGCTTGACAGCCTTAATGACACGGGTCTTCCACGCCATTGTCCTTGACTCCTGGGCTGAAAGCCGTGAGAGCTGCTACATAGGTGTAGAAGTTTTATAACATAAGAAGCACAACATCTTGGGCTTGTAGCTCGAGGGAATAATGCATGAGGCAATGCACGAGACAAAGGTAATCAGTAAGGAAATCAAGATGTTGAGTCTTTTGAGAGTGAATCTGAATAGTTGTACAGTACAAGTTGGGTGATAACAGGGCATATTGTTGAGCTCGGGTGGCACTTTGATTGGAGATGGACACGTCCACTAAGTGTCATAGATATCCGTACTCTCTATAGTAACTTCAATATATTCAAAGTATTCTTCAGGGTCATCTACTAGGCCTATGTATTTGTTAACACGTCGCCCAGATGGCTCTTGCAAGGCCTTGAGTCACCGTCTATTTAACTGTGGCACTGTGGCACCGTGAGACCCCATATATCTATCCCTTAGCCATTGTAACGGCACTAGCAATTGCACTGGCAATTGCAACGCACTATATAAGTGAGAGCAGCTCTGGAACTCACGTCCTAGAATCCTAGTCTTTTGTCCCTGGAGCAGCGGTTTAGCCTCTAGAATGCTCCCTAGAAGTTGCCGTTGGGTCGTGACAGCCATGAAGGATTCCCCTATTTGATCAGTCCCCGACTCTCATTCTCGATGACTTCAGTGACTAGCCGACGAGAGCGTTCTCGCTGTGAGGCTCTTATCCACTCTTGAATCTTACCTTTCTGCACTCTATTCACCATATGGTGTTGGAACCAAGTGGGTCCGGCATACTGCTAGATCCCACCGCTTTGGTCCGCCCTCGCCTATCCACGCTACTTAGGACTAGCGACATAGAAAAAGAGGGGTCGTGATACGCGCCAAAAAAGAGATATCTTCATCCCTTTTATCATACATATTGACCTCATACTTGTCCGCACCAATATGCCTTCCCATCAAGATTAGTTGACTAAACTAAACTACGACTAAGCATCAACTACATATGTAACTAGCTAAAATAAATGAGAAAAATTTGAGTTCACTGGCAACAGCTGCGGAGACTTCAAGAGTAAGATACCAGCCTTAAGATCGCAATACTAACAACTTTAGGCTCATAATTCGCCCCTTCCAGTGACCCTCCCGACTCCCAGAATCTTACCGATCGCTGCTGTACCGTCCACAAACGTCCAAGATGGAAAGGAGGGGTTTAGAGACATCCACGAAATTCTCAATGCTGCAAACGCCCACGATGGAAACATCCAGGATGGAGCGGAGGAGTCAAGCGATATGGATGAAATGTTTGATGGAATACTTCTGAATGACCCGGGTTCAAGCACAACAGAAGCTTTGCAGGGTAGCCGCAACGTTCCTACTATTGCTTCAGGGGCACAGGCCATTGTCGCTGCTAATAACTCTACTGGTGTTACTCGTCCAAAAGGGTCAAAGAATAAGCAACCACGGAAGAGGAGGCAGAAGTAGGTTCCTACAGTAGCTGAGGGGGATATTGGAAACCGGAATATTTAATCTGAATGGCATACTTGTGGGCGAGACGGGTGCGTGGAGGAAGGCTTGTGTAGTACCGATTTTCGAAAGTCTCAAATCTCCGTTTCATCCTTAGATCTGATGCCATCATGCAGAACTTGTAGTCATGCTGCAGCTATGATATACAATTTATTGTGAGTTTCGAAGCGAGTGAGGACCTTGCAAGTTCGAGGACAAAGAATGAATCCCCTGTGGACATTAGTAGCTTATGTCTATATCTGTTTAGTTCAAGTTGTTCAAATCTTGCCAGCTCTGGATTCACACAAGCATTGATATCGACAGTACAGGATTGGCATGGGTATATGGGATAGTGTGGCAATGCTACCATGAGTAGTAAGATTATATTTAAGAATGTCTCCATTGAGAAAAAATAAAAGCGGTTCATTTCTACTATACATATAATAAATCCGGCCTTTTTCAGGCTCGGGCAAAACAAAATCAAATACGGCCTTTTTCAGGCTCGGGCAAAATCAAATCAAATCCGGCCTTTGTCAGGCTCGGGTAAATAATTAAAAATAAATCCCGCCTTTCCAGGCTGGGGCAAGAACAAAAACACATTCTGCTTTTATCAGGCTTAGACAAAGGAAAAAAGGTTGGTTTAAAACTGACAACTGGACAGAGCCTCCTTAAAAACCCCAAGGACGCAAAAAACCTTATATAAGGGGAAAAAAGGCAGTCCAAGGGGAAAGAGTACTCCCAGTTGTCAGAGGGGATGAGATCACTTACTTTATCCTAGAAAAGAGATCAATTTGTAAAACTAGAAGACTAGTTATTCTGGAATACTTACCCATCTCATCGGGACTTGGGGCTGCGGGATTAGCAGCCCCTTCATTACCCCCCTGCAAAAACTGCAGGAGCATCTCCCTAATCAAAGATCACACATTATCAGTGACATGTAGTAAGTAAAGTCAAGCAGCCGACTTACCTCTGTTGAGGGGACAGGGCCATTGCAACCTGTGCCACCTCAGCGAGCTGCGGCTGTCGAGCCGCTCCGAAAAGCAACCGTTCCCGAATCGGAAGCCGCTGCTGTTGCTGCTGTTGCTGCTGCAGTTGCAGTTGCTGCAGCGGTTGCAGTTGCAGTTGCTGCAGTTGCTCCTGCTAGTTATTTAACTTTAGCAATTGGATTGAAAAGAGGTTTAAAGCTGCAGAGCAAATACTTACCGTGACATTAGCTAGTTGGGCGGGCAGTCGCTTCTTAAATTAGTTTTTGAATTTCGTATAGCTGAGGCCAACTTGAATCTCAAAATATTGCAAATAGATTCTACTTACGGCTTGGTCATGGCCGCCTCGTCCACGTCCACGCCCGCGCCCTCGCCCGCGCCCGCGCCCGGGTCCGCCACGTGCCTAGTAGTTTAAAAGATTAGATTAATATCATATATTGAGTCAAAATCGGCTTACCATTAGGGCTTGTGTCCCCTGATTTATATCAGATTAGATAAATATTCTGAATGGTATCGATCAAAAGACTGAGACACTTACCATGGCCGTAATACCGAGGAGGTGAATGCAGTCCTCGGTTCTGTGCCCTCGCTTGAAGCAGAATAGGCACTTATTTTTGCAACGACGCTTTACCATGCAAATCAATATGGATTCGATTTACTATACATGATACAGATAATGGAGTGAGATATACATACGTTTGATCCCCGCCGCCCCCCACGACCACGATCTTCACGACGGTCTTTACGGCCATCTTCGTTCCCCCCCGCGGCCGAAGTGGCAATCAATGTGCCTTGGTTGATTTCTGTTGTCGACATTGTTCCTAGTTAAGTTATTAGTCAAATGGTAATTGAGGGGAAAGGGTAAACTTGGTAATCAATGGAACTAGGTATGGAAGAAAGTAGAAAGAAAGAAAGAGAGGGAGAGAGGAGAGAAGGTAAGAGAATACGTGGCTGGAAAAGCTCTGTGACGTAACCCTACCTGGGCACATGGTCAGGTCATCAGACGACGTTCCAAGGTTGGATTGGCCAAGAAACTTGAATGATAACTATGTGCGTCTTCAGCGTCCACCAGGTAGTGAATGGTGAATAGAGTCTCCCCACTGCCTACACTATTGTATTTCTAGATCCTTGAATAGAATATTCACAGCCTACTATATCTATGCTTATTTACGTTTTTTTTTTTTTTTTTGATCTCTATATCTCTAACATTCTCGATATCTGTCCCCGACACTGTTGAATGTCCAGGACCTCCTATTGGTTATTGGAGATTCCTGAGGATACTATCATGCTGGTGAATATTTCTAAGCATTTCTACAGCAATCTTATTAAATTTTAATCATTCATGGCCCTAACGCCTTTGTTTGACTAGATTGTTACTGCCTACTAATAATAATCTGATTATTGATAAACCATTGCTCTAGCCGGCATGAACGCACTTACCGTGGGATTAGGCGATTGGTTATGTATTTCCAGTTCCCAATTCTCTTCCAGTGCAGTCTAAGGCATTAGCCGCATTACACATGCCCTGTGGAAGCAGGTGGTTAATGAGCTAGACCCTGCTTCACAAGGGGGATGAGATCCCTGATGAGGATCTAGAGAAATATCGAGTCCAGCCTATCCATTCTGACCTTGAGAAATATTCTGGCGAGAGTTTTATCCTAACCTACCCATATTCTCCTTCGTCTATTGTCGTCAGAATACTTTAGCAATTATATATCCTATAAATATGGAGGCGCTCGAAGCTGAGGAATCACTAGTTTGGAGACTACATATAACTACCGATATGGGATTACGGCCTTTGGAGGGCGGACAGCTGTGCAATCATGGAGGGTTGTTCCTACTTAACAATGTGAGCTTATCATCTTCCGAGAGTTAGTGTGTCACAAAACTTTCTCCAATTATTCAATATCCATAGAGTGAGGTTGGTATTAATGATTATTCTATCTTCTCCTCTCTTGTTTAGTACGTTCATGCCTGGCACAACGGTAGTGCTAAAATTGTGTCAACATCGTTACCTGAAAGAGCTTACTGATCTTTCTCCTTTGGAAGAACATCTGATCGATCTTTACCAGCTATGTGAATGGGTAACTAAATTGCAGATTGACCTGGAGAAGGGCACGAGTGGCCGCTACCGGAAATTGAAGAAGGGGCATGTAACAGTTTCCCCGAACGATGTGAAAGGCCTTTGCAGCCACACTCCCTTATGTCAGAGATGGACAATCTTCATGTCTGCTTCGCCCCCCCCCCCGAAAACCTATCCTCGCAGAGATGGCGTTTGTCCTTGCAGTCAAACCGCAAGGCTTAAACGGGAACTGGTTTGGTTGAAGCTTAACAACGCCTTGTATGCTGATACTGGAATCAGCAATGATTCTCTTCAGTCTTTCCTGGCACACTAGTCCCCGAAGCTCTATTCATGCCGTATGATCGTACAACCGAAGACATCATACCTATGCCTCATTATGTCCCGTCTGCAGAACACGGAGGTGCAGACCAGCCCACCTAGGGTAGATCGAAGAGGAGGTGACGGAATTAACATCTACGGGCCTGATAAGCACCGAGATGAAGGGGGAATACGGCGTTCAGGAATGGCACGGCAGCTTCGAACCCATGATAGGGAGCACTGGCCCTCGCGACAATCAACGGCGGACAGATTTTAACAACACCCTTGCGACGGAGACTAAACAGGCCTTTTATCGCCAGCCGGCGTGGAGAAGCTTTTGCACACTCCAATGACGCCAACCTTTTCCCAAAAACCTTTCCGTGTCTGTTCCTATGGGGAACTAGGGGTCCAAAAAAGTGATGATGTTAGCCGAGGAGGAAGACACAGAAGAGTCTGGCAGTCCAAAAATGCCAATTTCGGCCTCCGGTCTTGGACAAAATTTCTCTTGCAACAGCATGGTAAGTAAAACATGTCCTTTATTGTGGATCTATACTTATAAAACTGTATGTCGGTTTGCTACGCACCCTTCGTGTACCGATTCCAAAGTTGCATATTTATTGTGATTTCGGTTACGGTCAGCACATGTCCAATGAAGAACGGCTGTATGAACGGAGAAAGATTCAGTCCCTTTACAAAATTGGAGGAATAATATTTGGTTCACCATCAACCCGAATGATCTAACCAATGAGATCAATATGAAGCTGACGGCGTTCCGAGGCCTTAGTGGAAAAGAGGTCTTCCAAATGCTGCAGCAACTTACATATCAATAGTATCAACAGTGTTCAACACACTGTTCGGGATCCTGTAAGTTGAGCCATCTTTTTCCACCAAAAGATTTCCCTATTTTTCAAGAAACATATACGGACTGGGAAAAATTCGGTGTTTGGCAAAGTCTCTTGCTATTTTGCATCCGTGGAGACCAATGACCGCGGAGCTCTCCATCTTCATATCTATTTATGGCTTGACGCCAACATTAGGGCTCCCCATGGATAATATCCATGAAAATTTGGCACATTCATATTCATATCCGTAGATTTTCAAGAGTACGGATATATCCGCGGATATTATCCATGAAAAAATCCTGATTCATATCCATATTCGTGAAATCCATGGATGCCATGGATATATCCGTAGATATGTAGAAATTATTTACGCCAAGGAATTTCTGCCATTGCTGGATTATTGTTGGCATTGTCTCTAGTAATTGAAGAAACTTAGCACCAATATCAATCTTAGTTGAATGAGGGTGATCGAGCTCAGAGAAGGGGCCCCGCTAAGAGGTACCCGGCAGTTGAGACTAGATTGCACCAATATCTAGCTCAAACAAAACTGTATAGATAATTGATGCTAAATTCTCGCCAATATCAAGGCCTTCCACTTCTTGAAAGTCAAGAAGTCTATGTCGAGGCTGGAAGTCAGCTGTAATCCAATGGCTAATAATAGTAAAGATCTTGTGGCAATTCTGGCTCTTCCACCCATCAAGAGAGAGTGAAATGGTACTGCCATTTTCTATCTCTCCAACCTCTTTCTTTAATTGTGTACGAGCCTTGACAAATTCTTCGTCCACACGGCGAGAAAATCAGTTCGAAGATCCGTACCTGCAAAAAACGCCAGGAATATCATACCAGATCTGCTGAAAAAGAATATTATCAAATAGTGTAAAAGGCTGCATTGTTCAAATAACCCAATTGAAGAGATTTCGATCGAGGAGTTCTTGAGGGGCCTGTAAGAGGCATAAGATTTATTGAGCTTTGAGAGGATGCTATATCTATTAGCACAAGATCTGAGAAAAGTAAATGTTTCCCAAATTGGGTATGCTGTATGTTGCATGTTATAAAGTCCCCCCGAGTCTCCTTTGGACCTTTGTCTCCCCTCTTCTTTTGAATCTTTTCTTTCCTCAGCGATAAATTTTGTATGCTAGGTAGGCTGCTGCCTAGGTACCTTCTATATCCATGGATATTGGGGGCATATCCGTATTCATATCCATAAAATTTCAAGAGCACGGATATATTCATGGATATTATCCATGAAAAAAACATTGTATTCATATCCGTAATATTCACGGATATATTCATATCCGCGTATCCATGAGGACCTCTAGCCAACATGCATCTGCCAATCTTGCTGAAGGATATGAAGAAGCCTGAGAACGAAGACTATAGGGAGCAGGCGTGTGAGTTTATAGATATTCGATTCAGTTTTTTCGGTAAGATAAAGTGGCGCCGATCCTTTTTTAAGGCTAACGTACTAGGCCCAGAGCTGTGACGAGAAAACATACTGGCGTTAGGACAACGTCTTCAAACACCGAAGAGCCGGTCCATCTCGACGAGGTATTTGATAGGGGGGCAAACATAAGGTACCGTTGCAACCATGTCAAATACAGTGTTGGCAGAAATTAATTAACTTATAACTAGGTACCCGGCCACATTACCCGTTTTCAC
>NPHW01002113.1:0-20202 GCA_002240705.1 Elaphomyces granulatus
CTTCAGGCAAGAAAGTACTGACACCTCAGGGAAAACAGGGTTGCGGAGTGCTGAAGGTATCGACAGCCAAGATGGGAGGAACATTCACTAGTGATACGTACAGTATTATTTAAAGTGATAGAACTAAATAAAGTACTGATTGAGTTTGGCCTGGCCCGCGGAACGGCCGAGTGAGTTAGAGCTTGTCCTTGACTCCTCCGCAGCCGCATGATCCCGCATCAGAAAGAGGTAAGGTTCCCGCACGCTAGAGTACCAGCAATCACAAAGTTATGTGAGATTATACGGTAGGGCACAACAGGGCTTACAAATGGAGAAAGACATACCAACCATTATAATTTGTGAGTTATGTGAGATTATACGGTAGCCGGGAGTGGGTCAACCTTAAAAACACACCTTACAGATGGAGAAAGACATACCAACCATTATAGTAATATGTAAAAATTCGATACTAGCATTGTACAATCTAGTTCAACTGCCGGGTACATTTTTGGCGACCCTTCCCTTCCCCTGCCAAATGTGCTGTCCGCTAAACTCAATCTTGTGCAACAATATTCTAGATTGGGCCGAGGAACAGCAGGGCTCGATTTATTCGCGTATAGCCCTATCAACGACAACCTCATGACTCATGAGCGTTTTAGCAGGGTTCGGCCGTAAAAAGCCTTCATGTTGGGGATATCTCTTCCAAAGTAATAACCCGCTTGGCTTAAACTCCACACGTCTTTCTGTGACGAATAGGAACCAGCTACTACCTATTTCCGAGATCTAGGGGCCATTTTTCGATGGGCTCAGCTTTACGTGATGTCAAGTGATTTGGATTTGACGTTAAACCGTAGTACCTCCATTCAATGCGAGCCTCGAGGCCATGGCAAATACAATTTTTTAGAAAAAAAAAATCAAGTTGAAAGAGAATTTTTATAATTTCTTTAACACTAAATACGATAGAAAAGGATTCATAAATCTAATAGATAAGTATAAGATTCTGCAAATCTAGACCTCGTAACAAGCTCTTCTTCTTGATAATCAATTGACAGAATAAAGCCACACAACAGTTAGATCCCCCAATATATATACCCATTTCTCTAAACGCGAGCTCGCCTAACAGCTTTGGTGAGAACTGGATGTGCCATCTTAGTGTTCAGTTCTAACTTGACTAATCCCTCCTGAGGAAGAGATTCTGGTAAAAGCGTAATGCTCTCAAATTCTTGACAAAGACGGGCGAAGAAGTATTCCATTTGAAAATTAGCAAATTGTTGTCCAATACAAATCCTAGGACCGTGATTGAAAGGGACGTATTCCCAATGGTTTCTCGGCTTCCACGTTTCTAAAGACATTAGCTCTACTCCGATAATGATTTACGAACACATACCCCATCTTTCAGGCTTCCATACTTCAACATCTTCGACACCAAGATCATCACGCTGTTGCAGTGACAAGAGTCCATAAACTTAGGCAGTGTTAGTAGTCTCCGAGTGAAAGATTGAATGAGCGTACGGATCTGGGTTCCCTTCAACACCGCAACAGAAGACTTTCCGTCAGGTCCACCTCCTCGAGGCAGAGTCATATCCTTGACAGGCACTCGAGCATTGAACCCCACTATATGTTTAGTTTCGATTAGATTTTGGATCGCAAGTCACTTACAGGGATGATGGACTCTGAGCGTCTCCTTGATTACCATTCTGATATATTTCAATTTATGAAGATCGGACATAGTTGGCAGTCTTTCTAAACCAACCCTGATATTTGTGAGCCTTATTCGATAATTGTTCTTTTATCACTTACCATTCTTTAACCTCAGCCTTCATTTTTGTAAACACCTCTGGATGGCGAGCAATCTCGTAGTACGCCCATGCCATCGCTGTGGTCGTAGGATCCTTTCCAGCAAGTAAAGTAGCTGTGACAGCGTTTTTGACATCTTGCCGACTTCTACCCTTCCGGATCAGGTCATCAACGAGTGTTACTGGATCTTGAGTAAGCTTTTCCTGAACATTTCTCGCAAAGGCCTTATCTGCGAAGTTGTCTAGATAGGTATCAATTTCTTTCGTGGCTTTAGGAGCCAGCCAATCATCTTTAATGTAAACCCCGACTTTGCTAGAGTCATAAGTCAGTAACAAAAGAAGTTAGAACATGAATTATTCTCACCCTAAGAGTTGCCTGAAGCTAGCAATTTTCAGCAATGTATCCATTGCTTTGCGAAATGGTTGTTGATTTGAAGTCAGTGAATTAGTAGATTCTCCACAGAACACCTCTGTAACGACGTCTAGTTGAAGACGGTCAATGACATCGAATGCATCAGCTCCTTTGGCAAGATAATCGAATGCATGTCTTAAGTGTTGTTCTGTTACTTCGAAGTCCGACTCCCGGACACGGCTCATCTATAGAAATTAGAAATGTACTAATCGATGGAATGGCTCTTTACTCACATGTGGCCTGAGGAGCCCGACTTCCGTTTTCCATTCCTCGCCATTGACTATAGGAATTAGTTATAACCTTCTACACTCGGGTTCGCGATGTTCCATACGTGCAAAAATGGCGTCACCAAGAATATGTTTGAATATTTCATGTTGTTCTTTAGATTTAGCAACTTCCAGGAACTAGGAAATTTAGATAATGTACTTATTCAGACTTTCTGTATGGGGATTGAGTATACCTGTGTCTCTTGTACTGCCTTGATATTTTCGGGATCATCTGTCAGAAGCAATGTAGCTCCCAGCATTCTGAGCCCCAAAGTATGGTTGTTTCTCTCAAGCAGATGTTTCGTCCAGTGATAGAACCGATGTTTCCTTACAGCCTTGAACATCTCAATCACAATATTTAGCCCTTTCCAAAGTTAGCAAATGTTGGAACAGTAGGGCTAGTACTGCTAACCAAAGGTATTTGACTGCAGTATCTTGGGTGGTCCTGCTCCCAAATTGACATATCGCTTCTTTTCAATGCTTGATGAGTATAAGTGGTATGTGAGAATTGCTATGATAGCAATTCCACCAAGAACCACTGGAGACATGAGGATACCCATTTTTCTTGGTAGCAGGCTTTGTGTGTAGTAAATATTGCACTGTTTTTCGTTTGGATCTGGGAAGACGTTGCACACTCGCAGGCTGACGGGACTGGAGGAATAATACTTCAGAGAAGAGATGCAATGGCGTTATCAAAGACAGTAAAAACCTTCAGTCTAGCGCCGCCACCATCAAATGAAGTCGAAATATGCATCTCGTCGCAGACGTAACTTAATTTAAAACCTAGATACCAGTAGCTGGATAATGGTTGGTCATTTTCAAGGTGGAGGCTAACGTATGTATGTAAGATAAAGACAAAAAGTTTCATAATGAGTCATGACTGACACGTGGCGTGGAGGATTTCAGCCCCCTGGCATGGCACAGAATAACCCTACATATGATATATCGTATAAAAAACTTATCTCAGAAAAAACTTACTAATTTTTTGTTATTAATAAATATTTAAAACAAAGAATCTTACTAATAACTAATTGGCAGTTATCCTGTTCCATGGTTACGCCCGCAAGACCCCGCCAAAACGGTATGTAATTGGACTGATTTTACAGGTAGTTAAAGTATAGGGAGATATGTTTTTTTAATATCTCCGTTTTGATCCTCGATTGCTCATAACAAATAAGTGGTAAGAACCAAGAATCACGTATCTTAGGAGATTTCAATTGGTGGCGTTTTAAGGCTAAAAAGGTGTATCTTGGCGATTCTATTAGCAACCATTCAGCTCAATCTTACCTAGTTATTCAGCTGGCTGTTTTGTTGTTAGGTTTGTTATCTGTTGCTGCTGGTCATTCTGTAATTTACATAATAATTGTTAGGAGGACCGTTTCATCTGCGAGTCACGGACCACCTCCAGAATAGACTCCAGCGTGTAATAAGATAAGATAAAAAATACCAGGGCCAGCTGTTTTTCTATCTGCTAGTCTTTAGATGGTAAGGTTAGAAGTAAGACATAATTTTTTAGGAGTGTTTAAGAGTATAAAGAGGCTAACTGATATCATGATATTTTCTCTATTGTTGCTATCTTTTATAAATCGAGTTATATTTGAAAATTCTTCCTAATACCAGACTTATTTGGTAATACCATTTGCTTTCTTCACCTATTCTAAGATGGCTCCATCAATTTCACAACTCCCCACAGACTCCTTTGAATTTGGTAACGGTGACGTTGGAGTGAAGGCAGGCAGCGACATGGGTGGCCATCCTAACGGCTATGGATCTAATGGATATCTGAACGGCTATGGATCTAATGGTCATCTGAATGGGTATGGGATATTCCCTCTAGCAGAGTGTCGCTAATTGTTTAGTCATGACAAACCACAAAACCAGCCGCTGGCCACTCCTACACCCATAGCTATTATTGGTATGGGTATGAGATTTCCTGGTGGATGCCATGATAGTGAGACATTTTGGGACCTTCTAATGAATAAGAGAGAGGGAATGATACCCATTCCAGCGAACCGTTGGAATCCAGATGGATTTCACGATCCATCTGGAAAGCCAGGAACCATCAAAATGAAGGAGGGAAATTTCCTTGGAAGTCTTGATCCTGCTGCTTTCGACGCCGCATTCTTTTCTATGACCGCATCTCAAGTTTCTCAGGTAGATCCACAGCAGAGACTGCTTTTAGAAGTAGTCCATGAGTCGTTAGAAAATGCCGGAGAGAAGGATGTTAAGGGGAAGAATATTGGAGTATACGTGGGCACGTTCGCAGAGGTATGTGGACACAAACAGCTGGTGTGACTTGACTGACAGAAGTTAGGACTGGATAGAAATGCACGCGAAGGATTCTGAGCCACATCCCTTCTTAGGACTCACAGGACATTTGGATCTGATGACAAGTGAGTAGTACGCCACCACTACAATTATGAACATGGAATGGCTCACAAATGACAGGTAATCGTGTCTCTTACGAGTTCGATTTGACAGGACCGAGGTGGGATTACTGGACTACCCCCCTATAACAACTTACTAATGGCAATAGCATGACTATCAAGACTGGTTGCTCAGCTGCGATGGTTGCCATGGACTCTGCATGTAAAGCTCTTGCTAATGGGGATTGTGAGTCGGCTATCATTGGTGGAACCAATCTGATTCTTAGTCCTGCTTTGTCCTGTGTATTGGGTGCACATGGAGTGAATTCGTCTGATGGACGTTGTCGTTCTTTTGATGCCAATGCATCAGGCTATGGAAGGGCAGAAGCTGTCTCATCACTCGTACTCAAGAGACTTGATGATGCTTTGAGGGATGGCAATCCAATCAGAGGTGTGATACGATCTTCTTTGTGTAACGCTGACGGAAAAACCCCCGGGATTACACAGCCGAACTCGGAAGCCCATGAAGCACTGATACGGGCGGCATATGCGGCTGCTGGTATTCCTGAAGAAGGATATTCTCAAACCGCTTTCTTCGAATGCCATGGGACGGGCACTCCCGTTGGAGATCCGATAGAGGCGAATGCGGTGGCAAGAGTCTTTGGAAGGGATGGCATGATTATAGGATCAGTAAGCCGTTCTTCTTCCTCGCTATGACACCTCAAGTTGACGGATTAAAGGTCAAATCCAATGTCGGACATTCCGAAGCTGCTAGTGGCAACACCTCGATAATCAAGGCAATACTAGCATTGGAACATCTTACAATTCCGCCAAACGTCAACTTTGACAATCCAAACCCCAAAAGTAAGTTTTCCGATTAGTCTTTTAGACACTAATTAACATGTATACAATAGTCCCTTGGAAAGAGGCCAAACTCATAGTACCCACTGAGCCCCTAAAGTGGCCGGCTGAGCGCCTGGAAAGAGTCAGTGTAAATTCATTTGGTATCGGGGGATCTAACGCACACGTAAGAACTTAATTCTAGTTTGGTCATCCTTCGACTAATTGTAACATCTCAGGTTATCTTGGACTCTGCTGCTTCCTTTGGAATTCAACATGGGAAAAACGGTGCAGCAACCGAAGCACCTAGACTCAGCTTGATTCTCCTCTCCGCCAAAAGTGAGATTTCTCTTCAGGGTTCGGTAGAAAAACACTCGCACTATCTTCAGCGGCATGGATCATCCCGTTTGCGCGACCTGGCATATACTCTTGCTACCCGAAGGCAGCATTATGAACACCGCACATTTTGTGTATCTGATGGAGATGAATCTTTGGTGGCTCAACCCTCCGTCAGAACAAAGAACATTGCAAGGTCACCGATATTTGTCTTCACTGGTCAGGGTGCTCAGTGGGCTGAGATGGGAAAGAAATTGATTGAAGATTTTCCATCGTTCCAAGATGATATCAAAGAGATGGATATCATACTTTCTCGGTGTAGCACTCCGCCCTCGTGGAACATCCTAGGTATGAACGATGTCTCAAAATGGGGGCTGGCACTGATATCAATAATCTAGATGAACTTTGCAAGCCGAAGTCAACGAGCCAAATATCCAAGGCTGAGTTCTCTCAACCACTATGCACCGCGATTCAGATCGCTCTGGTCAATCTTTTGAGAAGCTGGGGAGTCACACCAGCTGCTGTCGTTGGTCACTCCAGTGGAGAAATCGCTGCTGCATACACAACAGGTAGCCTTACGTGTAGAGAAGCAATACTTGCGGCGTATTTCAGAGGATTTGTTACTAGGACAAAGTCGGCCGATGGTGCGATGGCTGCTGTAGGGCTTGGAGCCGACGAAGTGCGACCATATTTGACTCAGGGTGTTGTTATTGGGTGCGAGAACAGTCCAAATAGCACAACCATATCGGGCGACCGTGCAGCAGTGGCAAACGCCATTGCAACTATACAGCGAGAATCACCACATGTTTTTGTTCGGCCTCTGCATGTCGACAATGCTTACCATTCTCGTGAGTGTCTTTACTGTTTTAATATATCATTACATGAAGCTGATTTATTAGATCATATGCAAGCATACGGTGCGGCTTACGAGGAATATATCAATGAGATTCGCTCGAGCAACCATCCTAGCATTCCATTGTTCTCGACAGTGACTGGAAAAATAATTGATTCACCGAACAATTTCACCGCATCCTACTGGCGACGCAATCTGGAAAACCCTGTTTTATTCAATACTGCAATTCGAAGGATTATCAAGGCCGATTTTCAAAATCCCGTCTTCCTTGAAATAGGTCCCCATTCGGCACTCGCAGGGCCCTTGAGGCAGATTTTTCAGGCTGAAGATAGTCCCTTGACTTACATATCGAGTCTACAGCGAGGAAAAGACGATACGGAATCCATCTATAATGCGATTGGGAATCTCTGGAGTAACAATATTGCAATTGACTTCAACGCTTTGAATCCTATTGGTTCCGTACTCACTGATCTGCCATGTTACTCCTGGGATCACTCGGTAAAGTATTGGGAAGAGAGCCGGCTTTCGAAAGAATGGAGAGACCGAAAGTTTCTTCCACATGATACACTCGGTGTTCGACTGCCAGGGAGCAGCCAACTTGAACCGACATGGAGGAAAATATTAAGGCTCGATGAAGTGGGATGGGTAAGAGATCATCAAGTCGGCACTGACATCGTCTTTCCCGTGGGTACATCCCTTCCTTTGATCCATCCAGAGTTAACCAGTTAAAGGGCGCGGGTTATGTCTGTATGGCAGGCGAAGCAATTCGTCAGCTGACAGGAAGGTCTGACTACTCTGTGCGAGGCCTTTCAATACGAACGGCTATGATTGTCAGCGAATCCAAGCCTAATGATGTCGTGACCACGTTTAAGAAGGCAAAACTTACCACTACTACCGATTCCGAATGGTGGGAATTCCGAATCACTTCATTTAATGGTTCAACTTGGAGTGAGCACTGCTTTGGTCAGGCAAAGGCTGGACCTATACATCCAACAAACCGTTCAGTCTCTCAGCCTGATTTTGTTAGAAAGTTATCTGCAAATCAGTGGTACGCTACTATGCGAAAGATCGGTTTTACTTATGGTCCTGCTTTCCAAGGCTTGCGAGAAATCTCGGCAGATCCCACCGGAAATGAGGCCGTTGCAATTATCGATAACGATTTCGACAAAAGCGAGTCGTTCTATGAACTTCATCCTTGTACACTCGACAAGCTCTTACAGTTAATGACCGTAGCTCAGCATGAAGGAAATCCATCCCTATTCACGCAACTCAGTATGCCCACATACATTGAAGAAATCTACATCTCTGGTGGAATGAAAGAGATGAGAGCAACAGCATCATCATACAAAGACTTCATGGATGCGTGGTCTGGTAATGAAATTGCCACGGCTGATGGTAAGATCGTGTACGAAATGAAAGGCTTGAGAGTTACGGGCTTGGGCAACAGTACAGAGAATGAGGATAAACCAAAGAACGCCGTGCAACTCGTTTGGAGGCCAGATGTTGACTTCCTGGATGTCAAAGATTTGATTCGGCCCACGATGGATCTTCGAGGTTACTTGATTGCACTTGAGAAATACTTCTTTCTGCTTGCTATGGAGACGGTAAAGACCATTGCATCGATTGATACCCATGAGAGCCACCTTGTAAAATTTCGTTCTTGGCTCAATGACTTCGTCGAGACGACATCAAAAGGAGAGAACCAGTTTGTTCCGGACGGCAATCAGCTGGCTACTTTGAGCAACCAGAACCGTCTATCACTCGTTCAATCGATGACAGATGAATTCGAGGCTAGCCCTGTTAGTTGGGTAGCAACCGTTATTCGACGAGTTCATGAGAATGCTCAGGCTAGATATGAAGGTTCAGTGGATACTCTCGAGCTTCTTATGGAGGGTGGAGCCTTGATCCAAGTATGCTTCCGTGGAAGTGTAACCATGATATCGATACTAATGTTTTTAGGTCTATGCCTTTTTCGACTTGAGCTGGGATTATTCTCCTCTACTACAAAGCCTTGGACACTGCAAGCCGACACTGAGAGTGCTTGAGATTGGAGCTGGTACTGGCGGTACAACACAAAATATGCTCTCTGGCCTCAGGTCGGAATTTGGTGAGCGACTCTATTCAAAATATAGCTACACTGATATATCCGCTGGGTTCTTTGTTGCTGCCAAAGAACGCTTTAAGGACCACCAAAATATCGAGTTTTCTATACTGGACATCACCAAAGACCCTCTTGAGCAGGGGTTTGAGGAAGGATCTTATGATTTGATCTTGGCTGCGAACGTAAGTATCCGCTAAGACTACAGCTTTTCAAAGATACTCATTGTGTCAGGTGCTTCATGCAACCCCATCGCTACAAGAGACACTAAGAAACGTGAAGAAATTACTTCATCCGAAGGGCCGGCTACTCCTTCAAGAGCTTGATATACGTAAGTGAGCCGCCCTTTTAATGTACTCAGCTAATTCATCCAACAGAGGCAAAATGGATGAACTTCATAATGGTATGCACTTGTAACTTACACATTTCTAATTTCCCGCCGTATTAACTGATTTAGGGCGGTTTTCCTGGATGGTGGCTTGGAGATGGAGACAACCGTCTACAGCAACCATTTGTGTCACCTGAAAGATGGAATGTTGAGCTACGGGCTGCAGGTTTCACTGGTGTCGATGCTCTCGCCTATGACAATGAGCTACCTTATCAGGTTACTGCCACTATGATCTCTTCGGTTTTGCGGCCGACACCTGATAAGAAGAGAGTTACATTCTTATATAATAAGGAAGTCACTCCGAAAGTTGAATCATATAAACGGGCCTTCGAAGAGTCCGGCTACCCTGTAGATCTATGTGCTCTCGGGGACGATCTGTCATCTACTCAAGATATAATATCGTTGCTGGAACTGGAAACTCCCTTCTTCCATGGAATTGGTCGTGAAGATTTCGAACGATGTATCAAACTCGCCTCAAGCATTGATACTGCCAGTGTACTCTGGCTCACGCGTTCGTGTTCAATGGGTACCAAGGATCCCCGATATGCAGAAGTTCTAGGATTTGCGAGGACGCTGCGGTCAGAAAAACAGACGAGCTTCACCACTCTTGAGATAGACGATGTTACCAATCCCACCTCTCCTGAAAAAGCGGTCCAGGTTTATGAACAGATTGGAAGGCCAGACAACGATCCTGAGCTGGATCCGGATTACGAGTTTGCTCTGTCCGAGGGCATCGTATATTCTTCAAGATATCATTGGTTCTCCGTCCGAGACGAACTTGCATCTGCAGCTGAAAATGTTGTTGATAAAGTACTCCGCATTGGTCAGAAGGGCATGATCGATAGTCTGCGTTGGGAGAAAAATGATGTATCAAGGCCATTGCAAGGGCAAGAAGTTGCTGTCCGGCCTCACACCGTGGGAGTTAATTTCAGAGTCAGTCATTCTTTATGTGTCCTTGCGTACATATAATCTAACCTTTTTAGGACGTCCTCCAAACCCAGGGTCTTATTGATGGTGACGATTTGGGAGGCGAATGCTCTGGGATCATCGAAGCCATTGGTCCTGATGTTGTCGACTTCGCTGTCGGCGATCGGGTCTTTATGATGGTACCTTATTGCTTTTCGAACCGTGTTATTACTTCCTCAGAACTCGTGGCCAAGATTCCCGACGGGCTGAGCTCGGAGGAAGCCGCTACGATGCCTATCACTTTCATAACTGTGATTTATGCTCTAATCCACCTACGTCACCTGCAGAAAGATGAGGTAAGCTCGATGATTGGTGGATCGATGCGAATCTTTAATTAGCTGACCTTATCATAGACCATTTTGATCCATTCCGCATGTGGTGGCGTTGGAATCTCGGCCATTCAAATCGCAAAGATGATTGGTGCTAAGGTCGGTACTATTCATCCATTCTGTTGTTTTGGCGATGCTTACAACATATCGTAGATTTTCGCCACTGTCGGCAGTGAAGAGAAAGTCGACTTTCTAGTTAAGAATTTTGACATACCCCGATCTCAAATATTCGATTCCCACAGCAATTCCTTCCTCGCCTCTGTGCTTGAAGCGACAGGTGGACGTGGAGTTGACGTCGCACTGAATTCCCTTGCCGGAGAGCTATTGCATGCCACATGGAAATGTGTTGCTCCATTTGGAACAATGATGGGTATGTGACAACAATTGACAATAATAGGGAGACTTTGGCTAACCATTTAGAAATCGGAAAACGTGATTTCTATGGCCACGCAAAATTAGACATGATGGGTTTCACAGAAAATAAGACATTCGTCGGCATTGATGCTCGCCACATGGAAGCTGAACGCCCAGCACTATGTGGAAGGTGAGATTAGATGATCGGCTTATTGACACAGCTGGCTGACTTTAATAGTATTCTACGGGAATGTGCCCAGTATTACCAGCAGGGCCATGTCAAGCCAATTAGGCCCATAAAATGTTTCGCAGCGACCGAAATCGCGGACGCATTCCGGTTTATGCAAAGAGGGACACATATCGGCAAGCTTACAGTTCGAATGCCAGATGATCTGAAAGACCTGCCGTGTGCTGCCCGTCATCCAGAGTTACCATTGCATCCCGACGCAAGTTACCTCCTTGTCGGAGGTCTTGGTGGAGTTGGTCGATCTATTGCTTCGTGGCTCGTTCAGAATGGTGCTCAGCATCTAATTTTCCTTTCTCGATCCGGAAGAACTGAGAAGACCGAACACTTTCTCCAAGAGTTAGAGGCTCTAGGATGCAAGGTACAGGTTTTCGCAGGTTCTGTCACTAACATTGGGGATTTACATGAGGTGGTGGCAAAGGCCCAAAAACCAATTCGTGGAGTCATACAGCTGTCAATGGTTTTGCAAGTAAGTAGGGATTTTATTTATCATCAATATTCTAATTTTCAATTTCTGACAATTGCAGGACCGAGCTATTGATACTATGACATACGATGATTGGATCCCCGCAATTGGACCGAAGGTTGATGGTACTTGGAATCTACATCACGCTTTGAAAGAACTCGACTTTCTCGTGTT
Source organism: Elaphomyces granulatus (assembly GCA_002240705.1). NCBI lineage: Eukaryota > Fungi > Ascomycota > Eurotiomycetes > Eurotiales > Elaphomycetaceae > Elaphomyces > Elaphomyces granulatus. Next base: position 11,868 of record NPHW01002113.1, read on the forward strand.
GTTCAGTTCCGTCAGTGGAGTCATGGGTCAATATGGTCAAGCAAACTATGCTGCTGCAAATACTTTCCTGGATGCATTCGCGCAATATCGACATTCTCTTGGGCTTGTTGCATCTGTCATTGACCTTGGTGTGATGGAAGACGTTGGTTTTGTCTCAGAGTCAACTAGTCTCGTCGATTATTTCAAGTTTCTCTCAGCAAACCTTCTAAATGAAGAAGACTTAAGGGAAATCGTGAGGCTAGCAATCACCCGGTCATTGCCTAATAAGACGACCGATGTGTACAGCAATCCAAGCCAACTCACTGTGGGGGTTGCTTCATATATGCCTTTGGCGGACCCAAATAATCGCATTATTTGGAAAAGGGATCGTCGCTTTGCTGTGTACAGGACCATCCAGTCGACTTCCGATACGTCGTTGGCAGCAAACGACGGGTTGAAATCTTTCCTCTCGCAGATCACAGCAAGAGGAGTCAGCAATCTTGGAGATGATACTGTTGAATATCTTGCGAAAGAGATTGGCAAGACGTTGTATGGATTCATGATGAAAAATGTGGATGATATGGATATGGATCTGCCTCTTGCTGCACTCGGTTTGGACAGCTTGGTAGGGATCGAATTGAGGAATTGGTGCAGACAACAGCTTGGGATGGAGGTCAGTATCTTGGAAATCATGCAAAGTACCCTGAAGGATATGGGGAAAAGGGCAGTCGATTCTTTGATTGCGAAACACCAGTAGATCCACCTAGAGTTATGCTGTCTATAGAGTTGTTAGACCCTGGTAACTGTACTAACTTGAATTAAATCTTGACCTTTCTTGTTGAATGCTCTCACTCTCAATTTTGTTCCTCAATATAGTATTTCATCAAAAGTCTATCTAATTTGCTCCCTAAACTTCAAGAAGTGCGATCACAGTCGCCAGAGATACTATTTCCTACGGCATCTAAGGTGCTATCATGTCTTCGGTGAACCGATGCCAGCTAATTCCAAGTTTCCTCTTTATCTTCGATGCTAGATTGCCGCCAGAGAAGTAATCCTTTCACGGAGGGAAATCTCCCATGAAAATTACCATCGGCAATCCTCTAAAGCGTTCGGAGGAATTAATGTCCACGTGTTGCAACGGCTAATCGGTGATCGATCCCCGTTAGAGTCTCTATGTCCATCATGCCAATTTCATCAATGGATGACGATGATGGTTTTTTTAAATGGCAAATCTCTGGATGGCTTGTTGGGCTTGTTTAATCCAATTTATATAGAACGTTCTAGTCAGTGTGCCTAGAAATCAAGTTGTTAAATTGATAGTTCAATTAGTCAAGAGCTCCCTGGTGTAGCAATCAATCAATTAAACCCCCAATTAGCCAATTAATTGCCAATCAAGGGGCGGCGATTTTTCTTTATGTGTACAGTATGGACTTGCGGGAGCCGATACATATATCCGTGTGATAATGTGTAGTTGTTTTCTTCAAGCAAGGCATTTTTAGCAGGATTTTTTTCTTGTCTATAATACTTTGTTATTCGGTGTAATAAGGGCAGGGCTGGGCAGCCTGGGAGTAGTGCACTACACTAGTTTGGTGGCCAAATTCTTTACACCACATCATACTACACTATACTAATAAACACACAAAGTTGAACAGAGTTTGTCTTCCAGACCTGCATCCTTCTCCATCGCGACTCCCCAACCTCCTCCGCCTTTCTCTTTCGCGCTATCATATTAGCGCTCTGAGAATGTTAAGAAAGTATTCAACGAATGCCGGTATGGATATCAGTAACAATGTGCTATGGGTCTGTAACGCAGCTAAAACCATTATTGGAACGGGGCAGTTCTCAAGGTATTCAATCAACTCTTTGAACCTTGGAGACAAATGGTCTTCTTTGATATGGAGGGCGACCACCAATGTTTGTGCCATTATGACTTTCGGGGGAGGGGTTTCCACATCGGGCGCACAAAAGGTGATTGGTAGTTCCCAACCTTCTTGAAGAACGAAAGCCTGCCCATACTGATCCTGTTTAGGATGGGCATTAATTTCAGACATGATGTCAGCACAAGTAAACTTCTAGCCGATATTAAGGAGCTTGCGAAAAGCATCACAAAAGTACAGCGTAAACGTATAACCATCCTTCCTGGAGTTACTGATACCGAAGTCGCAGCCGTAAGCTCAATCCTAGCACCGACTTTGCCCCCCCGGTCCGCAATTTTGACAGCACAGGTAAGGAGTTATTGTTTCATGTTTTCAATGTAGTAACTGTTTGATGAGAGATCAGTCACGCAAAGAAAGTTGCAGTGGAAGAGTTTGACAGTGCAACCAAGAATTCATACTGAGGGATAATAGATTGATACATCAGTCACCAGGCTATATCGGCATCAAGGCTGTCAGGTTGTGTTAGAGAATGAGATCACTCATATGAAAAGTCGGAGTGTAACAGCGCACATAACATGTGAGACTCTGCAACATTCTTAAGCTTGCAACGGCAGTAAACTGCTTGATGAGAGTTACTTGTGCCACCAGCTGAACCGAGGACGGATGAACCCTGAGAGTTTGTTGTTTAGTATACGTACAACCCAGAAGGCTTTGAACCAAAATGGTATGTGAGAAATCTTTGTTGCAATTTGATGAGATCTGTCTGAATGGAAGAGGTCGACCATCACCAGCTGGGATTCACCCACCCAACGCAGCTTAAGTACGACTGAGCAGACGGGAAGTCCTGTTTTCTGCACCCTATGGCCGTACGTTGAAGAAGAGTATCGAATGCTTAAATACTTGGGGCTTCCCAGCTTGATGCTACTAGTGACTGAGTCCCTTGGTTACCGAAATCTTGTCTTTAAATTTGAAACAAGTTACATCAACTCTTCTTCTCTCTCCCCAATACTACTTGTTCAGTATTGTTCGTCTGGTCTCAGTAGTCATTGTAGCTCCTCTCGCTTCCTCGACAGCTTAGGCTGTCGTTACAGAATCTCAGCGAAGGAAAAGAATAATGGACACCTGAAGGCATTTTTTAGCTATGACAAATCAAAATTGTTCATTCTCTTTCTGTTCAACAAGTATTAAGTATGGCCTCACGGGGTGCAGGCAACATTTTGTGGTGAAATACCCCGAACTGAGAGCCTGCAACCTGCACATAAGATCTCTCTTCAGAGCAGGGACCATTGTGACGCCATCCCCTACTATCATAGTATCATCTATATATCCAATCAGCGCCGTTATGCCCACTATCAAGCCGGATCAGTATAAAAATTTGAGCTTGTAGCTTATAATAAGTTACCAATTATTACATTTTTTTTGTCCATATTGAAATTGAGATGTGTGATTGAGAATCAATCTTATAAAAAGAGGACGATGAATTAGCAAGTCTTGGCGCAGAAAATGAAATGGTCATTGGTGGTCTACAGTCTATTGCATAATGTTAGGTGTCCCCAACTGCATACGTATACGGTATATCTGAAAGACAGACCTGAGACGACTCAGACGAGTGACGAGTCTCTCAGGCCAAGGTCGAGCCACAATCCATGCCCCCGTCAGTATTCTGCATCGTAACTTTAAAACGCTTCCCGGGTCAACCAAGACCACCTTGCCAGATTTTTGTTATGTATCAACCATCATGGTATGTAGGTAGGGGTAATGCGAGTTTATCAGGACTGGTACAAACTTTATCAGAAAAGCAACTTCATTCATGTCCTTTCCCGGCTACAATCTCGATCGTTGCGTCGACGGAACGGATCGCAATCGCCGGGACAGATGTTGTTTCCCACATGATGGGAGACGCAATTATTGTTGCGTGACTCTGAACCTTGGGGGAAAAGGTATAAGTATATACATCTTAACGTACAATTGATACTAATATAATTGAGGTATCATAAAAAACTAACTTATAATAACTCAAAACCCCTCCCCCATTTCGCTTCCGAGATAAACTTCCTTTCACAGGATTGGCCGGCTCTCTGTTTTATCTACGTTAAAGGGGGGAGTCGAACTACCAATAGGTATCATGATATCAGGGTGAGAACTGAATCTCATTTCCAGGTAGCAAATCATTATTGAGAGGTAGCTAGTAGCGTACCCCTTGTGGAAACAAACAGACTGTATCGATAAATGAAATATGCTCATAGAGGCAAAGAACTTAAATAATAAAGAAGCTGACATGGTAGCTAATATTTAGTACATTTCCCGACCAATCAACTTGTATCCGGAGGCGCTAAATCGCTAGCCGCAACGCTAAGTAACTGAGCGGAGCCCTCTCCACATCAAAAGCAGCTTAGGGTTCGGGCTTACATTCAAACATACCTATCTCTAGCAATAATACAGTATAACATGTAACTATAACCTTAGCCAGCTGTATAACTGGACGAGGCATTCCCTTTGCAAGGTATAAATTAATAAATAGTCCTGAGTCAGTCAGCCATCAATCATGCAATAATTGCAATTCAAGTGCGAACACTCAGCTTCTGATTTATTTTTGACTACCTTCCGGTAATAAGCCTTCACCCTGCAATACTTCACTAGAAATGGCAACGAATCCATATGGTTACGGCTTCGTGGAGCTCTCGCCCTCAGCCTTCTACCGTGTACCTCCGGAAAATACCAAATCATCATGGGCATCGATCGCAAAGGCACCACATTTGATACTGCTTGCTTCATGGTTGAATGCGTCGCCACAGCATGTCGCGAAGTACACGGCCGGGTACCAGAAGCTATTCCCAACATCTCGCATCCTTCTAGTCACGACGTCCACGATACACTTCTTGCTCCAGCCCACAAGCCAACGAATTAACGAATTCGAGCCTGTCCTGGACATTCTCAAGAAGATCCCGCCCCAAGAGGAGATTCTGCTACACTCCTTCTCTAGCGGCGGTGCGACTGCAATCTTCCTGATCGCGAAGACGTACCTAGCCCGAACAGGTCAACCTCTACCTATCTCCAAAGCCATCTTCGATAGCAGTCCTGGAACCGCAGGATATGCATCCACAGTGCGTGCCTTCTCCGAGGCTTTACCAAAAAACGTTATCGCGTGGAGTATTGGAGCCGCCTTTCTCCAGGTCTTGTTTGGTCTAGTATACTTCACCGAAAGCATTACCGCGAGGGAAAATATTCTTGACATAGTACGCAAAGGTTTGAACAACGAAGATTTATTCACTCCAAAGGCCGCGAGGTTGTATATTTATAGTAGGAAGGATGAGATGATTAGTTGGCAGGATATTGAGGCACATGCTCATGAGGCCCAGGCCAAAGGGTACAAGGTTGAGAAGGTCAGATATCTAGATAGTGTGCATGCTGGACATCTATTCCGAGATGAGGGACGATATTGGAGTGCTGTGACGGCATTATGGGATTCGGACTACTTGAGTGGCCCCGGCCTAATGGTTGTGGCGTGGTGATATCCTATAGTCATTCACGAATCATTACAATATTAATTCGAAACATACATAATCCCATTCATCCTCTTTACATTTGAATATTTCACATTAGGAATATGCCTTCAGTCATCCGCCAGTAGGTCACACGACAGCCTTATTTTCTCCGTCGTCACTCGAATCTGTCGAGTACTTAGTAATGGACACATCCTCGATGGCAGCCGACTTACCATATCTTTCTCGAATAGTCCAAAATGATGCGCCGGGATTTCCCAGACTGCCGCAATAAATTGATGTGGGAATAGATCCCAACCAGCCCTTGCGTGACGCAGGTAGTCTACCATACATTTGGAATTTGTCTTCGGGCTTGCAATGGGAACGTATTTGTTAGCAAGCAACAACACCGCAGGTGACGGCACAGTGCCTTCGACACCATCTAGGTCCTCTGTCTTCCAATTTTTGGACACCCAAGCATCGCTATCTTCCTTGGACCATTTCATGCAGCGTATCATCTCGGCTCTCATATCAGGTGGGCAGTTTTTAAGAACGATATCTGCTGGGAACTCTGCGTGTATAACATCTGGTGGTCCCCAATACGGATATACAGTATCAATCATCACGACTCCTATGACGCGTAATCTCGACTTTGGATTTAGTGCAAGGACACGACCAATGTCAATACCGAGCTGTCCTCCAAGCGACCAGCCTTTAAAAATGTTAGCTAATAAGTCAAGTGTGATGTTGATTCATCAAAATACCTCCTACTAGAATATCCCCCGACGGCACAACCGATTGTATTAGCTTGATATATTCTGTCACAAGCTTCATCGAGCCTCCATTCCAGCGAGTTTGGGATTTAGACCACGGATTGTGAATAGTGTAGATACGCCTGCCAACATTTTCGAGTTTGTAGTAATTGGATACCGTCCCGCCAGCATCGTGTAAAAGAAAGAGTGGTATGCGAGAGGCATCACCTTTCTGGATAAGCAACGGATTTGTTTTATTTTCCATCACTGAGCGCGAAAGAAACACATTGAGACATTACGAAGGCAATGAAGCCAGCGCAGAATTTAAGTAAATACGTTAAAAACCCAGGCTAAAAGGAGCTGTCCAGATTTAAGTATCACGTTAATCAACAGCATTCGATAAACCAATTGAGAGGACGATACTTTTGCTATAGCCTATGCTATATACACGTATGGACCGGTATGGTTGTATGGCGTGGCCACAGGCCACATGTGAAATCCCAAATTGAGGAACGGACTATGATAGCTCTGGCAAGGAGTACTACTAGCGAGGAGACCTGGAGGCGAGATACAACCATGATCCATATTCTATCTTAACATACATCCATATGCAATCTCCTTAGTATCATATGATAGAACCCCGCCGGCCACAGGTCGGCAGCTACCAGCATTCAAGCCAAAGTGTGATCCTATCATACCTCGAGATCACAAAGTGTGGGCTAGACAGTTTAGACTCAATTGAATTGTCCGAAAGCGCCCAGAGGCGGGTGAACGACGTGATAGGGTGCAATAGCGAGGGGGTTCCGTTGGAACTTGCTACTTAATTTTAATAAAGCAATCATTATTTAATTCAATTCGACAGCCTGCGAACCCCGAAGAGCGCAGCTCCCTTGAAGCCTGATTACCTCCTCAGCAAGCTCAGGCCTTCTCCTGAGGTTTACCTCAGAACCCTCAGACCAAGAACTGAGGCAACCTGCAGAGGTCTTTACGAGAATAATGGTGCGGAGATAGATTCTTCAGTACTAGTAGTTAGTAGTTGTAGATACAGATATTTTATACCATAATATATACGGCATAATGCGCCACGAGTCCATGAATCTTTTTCTATATCCAGTCCCAGTTATCTGTCCTGTCATAGATGTGTGGATAATAAAAAGATGAGCCCCTCTAGCCACAGGTAGGGTCTGAGTTTGCTGGAGTTTTTCTAACCAGTCAGAGCTTATGTACATATGTACATAACATCGGATCTAATAAGCTCTGACTGGTTAGAAAAACTCCAGCAAGCTGGACTCAGTACCTGTGGCTAGAGGGGCTCATCTTAAGGTAAGTTAGTCCCCCGGACGTTCTTGAAGAGATTAGAGAGCCCACATGGCTTCAGAGTATGAAAAACCTTTGATCAATTATTATGACTTTCTCAAGTTGCGTCGTGGGAAGGCAGGCCGCTTAATAAGCCAGGGATCTTAGGTACATACCGTATATCATCTTTTTATACTCTGGAAGGTTGTGGAGAAGGAATTGGTAATATATAGACGGTCCCGCATGATGTAGGATTCGGAATGTAAATATGTCATACTACTAGTAGTGATAATAATTAAAAATTATACATCAATTCCCTCCCTCCCTTGCCTTGGCCGCCGCCTTCAGACGGTTGATCACTTGGCTCAAGGATGCCTTAGCCCTCACTCGCTCGGTCTCAAGCGAATCTACCATCTCCCTAGCTTCCCTTCCCCCTGCCACAAGCCGCTTGATCTCTGTGACAACCACCTTGCGCCGAGAGTAAAACTGGAACTCGGCACCATGCCGCCAGCGCGAACCCCAGCGCTCGTCCAGGTCTTCCACCAACGGCTGCCCTCCAAGGCCCACAGTCCACTCCTTCCACAGGTCCGTGATCGTGGTGGTACCACGCGACAAGCGGTGTGTTGGCGGCTGTTCCTCCAAGCTCTCGATGGCCGTTGGAGCGGGCATCGGTCCAGCTGCTGCGGGAAGGGGGGGCGGCTGTGGCTCCTGGACTCGGCGACTCCCGGGTGTGAAAGTGAAGGCGACGGTGCAGAAATTGGTCACCACATTCTCCAGTGTGGCCATCCTCCTCTCCATATGCTGCATGGATGAGTTCATGCACCGCATCGAGGAGTCGTTGCTCTCCAGGCCAGTCTTGACCACGCCGGTGACGGTGCGCAGGCTATCGCAAACCGCAGGGAGCGCCTTCTGGACTGCAACGAGATCGACGTACTCCGAGGTTGAAAAG
>NPHW01002114.1:0-11691 GCA_002240705.1 Elaphomyces granulatus
GTTGTGGTTGAGAAATAGCCTGCCAAAGTTGGGGGGTTGGTGGTGTCGGTTCTAGTCCGCCGGAACTGTAGGAACAAGCCGGCCCCAGAGAGAGAGGGAGAGAAGGTGAAGAGAAGCGCATCGGCGCATATTTTTGCTGTATCTATGATAGACCAAATGGTAGATAGCTGGCCTTGGGCCCCCTGGCATGTTCGGGTGCTAACATCAGGGTAAGGACTAAAACAAACAAACAAACAAACAAACAAACATACATAGTCAGCTAAGTATGTAGCTAAACTATCGAAAATGAAGGGTCTCAAGGTTAAGAAGGTTAAGATTGGTGAGTTGATCCAGTTGTCAAGTCCAAATTCTTTTTTATTATTATTATTAATACTACTATGTAATTATCAAATTTGATTTATGATAAACTATATACTGTAGCGCGAACTCTAACTTCATCAATTGGCGCTAGACCTATAAGTTAGTATGGTGGCGCGATAACGCAGTCGAAAGATTCATCTCACCATTTACGTCAGTAACTCACCGGAGGAGCGTGCTGATAAGATACTAAGTAAAAGAGCGGTGTCAGCATCGCTGAAATCAAGCAGGAATTCACAGTCTTTTCAGGTGGTCAGACTTCTAGTCTAGTTTTAGCCGGACTATCTTGATTCTGGGCCCTGGCCTGTGATGATGTGGTTAGTAGAAAACTTAAGTTAAAATGCAGCTAGGGGGGGTTTGACGCTAAGTGACCGTCAATAATGTGTATTTCTAAGCGGGTAATTACATCATAACCTAGGGTTTATTTTTTATTTTTTTTTAGTTAGATTCCCTTCTTCCTGCAGTGTGCCCACTGCCCGCAGGGAACTTCCGGCCACTCAGCTGACAGATCCGTGTATGAATAAAACAAACAAACAAATAAAACAAACCTATGGTTTAAGATAATCTACGACGAGCTTACTAAAGTCAATTTGGGGGCAGGCGGAGTAAACCTCCTCCTCCGTTATCTCCGGCTTAAGAAAGAACAATTAATATAACATTCAGAAAAAAAGAGTCACCATCTTTTGTGTATGTACAATCACTGTAGGTCTATCCATCAATATATATGACCTACCTAATAAGACCCGTTTTATAACGTGGCCCGTGGGCACACCGAAAGATGGAGCCAAGTAGCGGATACGAGGTTGACTCACGTTATCATGGAGGGCTAGTATTAGTAAGAACCTTCAAGCTCAACATTGTGCAGGACCCTTGCAGCATATGCCGTTTTGCTACTGGTGGACCTAGCAAAGAATCTATTTCCTATCCTAGATGGAGATAGGCCGGAATCTGCAAAGTCAACAATTCAGCTACGATAACGTCATCGAGGTCCCAGCCAATGAGAACCTTCGATACTATAAGGTATCCAGCCGATTGCAGATTTGAAATCAGCTTCTTTTTTTTTCGATTACCCATACTGTGGGCTCTCATATAGATCACCTCTTTGGATTGGTCCATTTGTTATTGGTACTGCAAACAGGAACGGTACCTGAAGGTTCGATCGAATACGATGGAAGGGTTGCTTTGGAATCCTCATTGCGAAGAAAGAAAGATATAAGTTGGAGCCAAGTGCCTCGATATCCATGTAAGCTCGGATCATACCCTTTCCCGCAGAAACCTCCCTCCTCCAAGTCATTTCTCTAGTTTAATATTGTTCATATTTGGAATTGTGTGCCATATTTGCGACAGAAAATATATGATATTGTTGATTGATCTCTTTTCCAATCTGCCGCGCGCCTTGGGAGGCTCATTAACATGGAAACAATAAGAGAAGCTCCTTTTGGCCAGATACTGAGATGGATGACAGGAAACAGGGTCCTCCAATATCCGGAGGAGCACCCTGACTTCGTATTTCCCACAACATATCTAGATGAGAAGCAGAAGGTTCCAGTGGAAGAAAAATTGGAAGAAGACAAAGCGGACGAAGAGAAATCATCCTCGCCTTCACCTCCCGAGCCACACGAAGGAGGTATTCATGATGGTATCGAAGCGTCGCGTTACGACACCCGCGCTAATACGGCACCGTTTTCCCATGAACGATTTGAAATTGAAGCGGAGACAGCAGTCGAGAGAACTTTGAGCAGGCCGATTGAACCTCAACGAACGAAGGACGGTATGATTTTGGTGGACTGGTATAGCACGGATGACGCGGCCAACCCCCAGAATTGGTCGCTCCGTAAGAAGACGTTTGCCGCTGTCCAGATATGGTATGGGAGTCGAGCTTCCCTGTGTCGCAAAACCTCAGTTGGCTGACAAATGATCGATATGGCAGTCTCTATACCTTTGTCGTTTATTGCGGGTCTGCAATCTATGTTCCTAGTGAAGGGTGAGTGCTCCATTGGACGATCAATTCCAACCCCTTGCACAATATTTTCTAAGCGGCCAATAGACAGATTATGGAGGAGTTCAACGTTGGGGATACCAAAGCCTCATTGGGATTAGCTTTGTACGTCGTTGCTTGTAAGTAGAGATGCCCCGAGTCTGGGTTGTTGAACGTGAATTTTCTAACCCTTTTCAGATGGTATTGGGCCACTTCTATGGTCGCCGCTGAGTGAGGTGCCAGCATTTGGGAGGAATGTCCCTTATATGATCTCTTTCTTTTTATTTGTTATTCTAAGCATCCCGACTGCACTCGTGAAAAATCTAGGAGGATTCCTAGTCCTCCGTTTCCTGCAAGGCTTTTTCGGTAGCCCTTGTCTTGCCAACGGAGGCGCTTCTCTGCAGGATCTAGTATGCCTCATTTTGAAACTAAACCCTAAACCCTTTTACGGATGGTCACTAACTGATTCTAGTACTCTCTCATTTACGTGCCGATTGCTCTGACAGCCTGGGTTTCTGCTGCCTACTGTGGGCCAGCGCTTGGACCGCTGATATCTGCTTTTGCAGTTACGGCTAAAGGGTCAGTTTAGTGGAATTCTCCTGTCACCGGGCCGTCCAGACAACTGACATCAAATTTAGCTGGCGATGGGCTCTCTGGGAGATCCTTTGGATGAGTGCGCCCATATTCGTAGTTATGTTCTTCTTCCTCCCTGAGACGTCAGCGGAGAACGTCCTTCTCCGACGGGCACATCGACTCCGGAAGGTCACCGGAAATTCGAAGATTCGTTCTCAATCCGAGATCAATCGCAAGGGAATCAAATTTGGAAAAGTGCTACTTGATGCGCTCATCAAACCTCTCGAAATCATGGTTAAAGACCCTGCAGTACTCTTCACTAACATCTACACCTCACTTATCTATGGGATCTACTATTCCTTCTTCGAAGTATTCCCTTTGGTCTATCCTCCGATATATGGATTTAGCCTTGGTTTGACGGGCACGACGTTCATCTGCATCATAGTGGCCTGTTTGCTTGGAGTTAGTCTTTACGTTGGATATCTCCTTATTTATCTTATTCCGGACATTATGAAAAATGGTCTCCGAGCTCAAGAGCACCGCCTAGTTCCTGCTCTCTTTGCAATTTTCTTCCCAACTATTGGACTGTTCATCTTCGGTAAGCTTCCTTTCGGTCTCTCCCTTCTTTCTATTAGAGCCGCTATCATCGGGATTTTCTATCGGTTGAGACAGAAAGATAAACCATCTCGCCGCTTCTTCTTTTGGATTTGCCAGTATTGTAGCTGGAATTAGCTAACTTTTACGGAAAATAATAGCATGGACTTCCAGGCCCTCGATACATTGGATCGTTAGTGTAATCGGTATCGTCATTTACGCAGCTTCAGGCTTCGTTCTCTTCCAATGCGTGTTTGCGTATATACCTCTGTCATACCCGCAATATTCAGCATCGCTGTTCGCCGGGAACGACTTCCTCCGGTCCTCGTTTGCATTCGGGTCTATCCTCTTCTCCAGGCCCATGTACCTCAATCTCGGTGTCGCAAAGGGTGTGAGTCTGCTGGGTGGGCTAAGTGTTCTGGGAATTGTGAGTCGATCGTCGATCCGTTATATATCTTCCTTGCCACCCACGTCCAAGACTACTAACATGGGTTTAGTTTGGTATATTTTACCTTTACTTTAATGGCGCAAAGCTACGTGCCAGGTCGAAGTTTGCAGTTTCCTAAGAAAACAAGAAAAAAAAAAAAAGAAAGAAAGAAAGAAAGAATCCTCTCTTTGAAAGAAAGAATATATACCCAAACGTCACGATAATCAAATAGAATGTTTATATCCCCCCAAGTTTTATTAGACTTGAAGAAAAGGTGCTACATCATGATCTATGCCCTGTTTTCTATTCTATTCTATTCCATTTTAATTTCTAATTTGCTCTCTACTTTTTTTTCCTTTCTCAAATGAAAAAGGTCCCAAATTACCCTGGCATCATATACTATATACTCTATATCCCCCCTTCATCTCTTACGCAAGATTCACGCAATCAAATGAATGTATTTCTTTGGCCTACAGAATGTACATATGTGTATATATATATATTATTATTCACATAATAAGCCACCTGGATGATTATTATTTAATGTTACACAGACTTGCGCAGAATAGAGAATGATTGCTATGTAGTATGTATGATAATAATTAATGATATATCTTCATTCTTTTTTAATTCAGGCTTTTAAGTTATCATACCTTATTAATGTAAATATGATTATTTTTACTCCATGAATACTAGGTAATCAAATTAAACACCGGATGTATTATTTCCAATTCATCAGTGAGGTTAAATATGATGCGAAACTTACGTTCATAGTATGAGGTAATACGTACATGAAAAGATCGTACAGAAATTTGCTTCACGACTTGACAACTATAATATATACATATGTAGTCTGTTCATGCAAAAGTTTGAAATCATAGAAAATAAGTGGAGATTTGATGGGAAGTCTGAAGATAATGACAATAACTGCATGTATCCCACAAAGATATGGGAGTTGCGCCTTGTTTTAAAAATGCCGGAGGAGGATTCCGCAATCCTTGTAGACTCTCATGAAGGAGGCTCAGGAAAAAATAGACCTATAACACAATTCCAGAATAGTAGAGGGGGTCATGTCAATCAATCGTGGGCGATACCATGTCCCTGACCTGTTCATTCAACACCACGCCAGAAGCGAAAAATGGGAGGCAAGCCACATAATGGGACACCAAAGTTCTACTCTCAACTTCATTTATTCTCCCGGACTACCCCCCCACTGGCTCTCCACCAGATATCCCCTCCACACCTCATGAGCCGCTCAACAGCAGCAGTCGGCGTGTCGACGGCTGGTCTGATGTCCAAGTAGAACACAGGTTCCCCAGTTGGCTCCGGAGGCCCAGAGTAGTAGTCAATTACGTAGCGTACTTCTTTCGGGCCTGAAGGTGTTTGGCGCGAGACAAACCAGTCGTGTCGATCAAATGGGGGATCGGAACTAGGAAGCATGAAATAAGCTGTCCCTTCTTCTGTCTTCTAAACTCTCCGCTCACTATTTCCGGCATATGGCAGAAATCCGACAAGCCAGACAAAAGGCTGGTTTTTGCACTCACCTGAACTTCGCAGGATAAACCCATCCCAAAGCCTGCAATATCCTTGCCTTTGGTGTGAGATCTTGCGGCCGCCCTTGGAACCTTACAAGACGCGGTTGGCTGTCCTGGTCTATCGTCCCGCTCAAACGCTCTTCAATAAGTTCCATTGCTAAATTGGTCGATCCACGTCGACACTTCTCCCAGCCACTCTTCAACCCCTTTGAGAATATTTGCTCCCACTCGACAATCTCCGCCCAGGCACCCTCGTTCAGAAAATTGTGCACCGCTACCATTGACTCAACAGCATCCTGCGGCGTATCCGTATATCCTTTCCGCAACATGGCATTATACATCTGCTGAGGCGAGGGATACTCCCAGTTTCCGACCGACGCATCCACCCGCGGGATTGATGATATTTCACGGTCGACAGGAAGGTCAACGGTCTGATTCGGTCCCCTTTCCTGCGAGATAGTCGCAAACATGTAATTCAAAGGGTTTAATTTTGAGAGTGTCGGAGATCCTCTAGCGGAATGTGACAGCGATTGCGATGGTGATGATTGAGAGACGTAAAATGGCGAATTAGGGGATCTGACAGGACAGGATGAATCGTGGACACGGTTTGAAGGACTTGATATATCATCATGACGAGAGGATAAAGAAGATATGGAGCTCGATGCATGCATAGGACAACCGGGCTATACATATTATGCATAATTTCAAAAAAAGATTAGACAAAGTTCATTGGCATTGCAAAAAAAGGATGCTGTCGTTGACTGACTGAAGGAGAGGTGTCCGAGAACGGTAGGGGATTTGGCCGCGGTGTTGTATCAGCCCAGAACCAACCCATTCTCTCTGGCTAACCCTTGGTCTGAGGTAATGAATAAGCAAATGGGGCCGTGGTATGTAGCCCAGCTCGTCGTGAGAATAAATTTGCAAAATAACGAGCTTCCGTGTCTCAAATCCAACCTCAAATCCAACCGTTTATGTCACGTGTTTCCGCCAACTATAATGAGGTAACTCTATTGATGCCTTGATTCGGAGGCAACAAGTAAAATACATACATACCTAATATCCATGATAGGGATCATAAAAGCGAGCTTGTCGGTTTGTCTTAAGAGTCACCCCATCAAAAAAATCCCTCCCAGGATGATGATGATAAGGACAGTACAAAGTATCCCAGGTACTATACTACTTTGAAAGTACTTTCATTAAATTGCCAAAGAATTCTTATGTCTAAACTATAACGTAATGGTACTTTCCTGATCTCCACCATATTATTTATTATTAAAAGCTGATAAAGTAAATACAGAAGGAGAAAGTTGAGTTTTCCGTTGTTTTGCAGAACGAATACTGTGGGATATAAAAATGTGAAAAACAACGAGTTCTCATCGAAAATGGTACCGCTGAACGCTCCAGAAACTGAAGGAAACGGAAATAATACAATACACGCTAGAAAGGAGAAAAAAAAAAGAAAAAAACTTTTTTTCAAGCAGGAGCAGACACCATACACCAAATATTAGGAGAAGTTACTCTAATATACTAAAGCGGTGGAGTAACTCCAAGGAAGAGCTCTAGTATATCTTCCCACTGTGCGAACAAGAAAAAGGGTGGGGTTCCACTCCGGTTGAGAGCAACAGGCCGTCAAGCCTGTGCGACTTGAGATGACTGTTTCACAATGTAATATGTCAAGAGGTTACGGAGATCGCCCGTGGGGGAGCCGATCATCCGCCAAAACAACTCCTCATTATTCACCATCTCGTGTAACTCGACACAGAAATCAGTAATAGCTCGTCTGATGTCAGGTTGCGGCTCTGCAAGGTTTTTATTTGCCAACTTCCCAAGGCGCTCGACTTCAGGATGGTGGAGATACACGTGATTCTTGTTGAGACGACGCAGCAATCCCTTGAGGACGTAGATTCCCATCGTAATAGAGCGATACCCCTCGTCATCCTTACCCTCAGTTTCGATCAAGTCCAACACTGCGTCAATGACATCTGGTGGATCGCAGGTTGCAACAATGTCTTCAGAGGTCTTCTCAAGACCGCTGACAATATGATTGGTGAGTTCATAATGCTTTCTGGTGTTTAGAAGCGCCGTCATCACGCGGGGATAATAGGTAGAGAAATAGGTTTTGTTGAGAGCGAGCATGAGACGGATCGTAACGAGGATTTGTGTCTTGAGATCCAAGGGTCGACCCAACGTTGACCTTTTGTCGTCACCCGGCGCTTCCAATGCTTCGATTAGAGCCATAAGCATTTCATCATATTTGGCCTCATCTGCAAAAATAGTTTCATGGTATTTGAGGAGTCCTTGTAATTTGCGGTACCCGTGCACATCAAGCGCTTTGGCCCTGATCCTATTGATACCTTTGTCAATCATTTCTCGGGCTTTTATAGGATCTTTCGATCTTGGACTGATACTTCTCCACTTCTCTGCGCTTTCTATCTTTCCCCAGCGACGATGGGTGTTCTCTGCGTCCGGAGAGAGGACTTGACTGAGCCGCGATATCCTCTCCGGCATGGGGCTTTGCTTGTTGTCTCGCTGGCTAAGGATCGTTGGTTCATTTACGGGAAGCTCTTCCAGCACCGACGGTTTCACCGTGGAGAATGGGATGTTAGGGGAGCGACTAGGAGATCCGACCGCCTGGGGAGATGCCGGAGGTTCGGGATCTTCATAGACCTTTGGATTCTCCGGATATAGAATCTCCTCCGGACGGGAAACTGAACATTGCATAGTAGGAGTTGGTACTTCAGATGCATGATCTCCACTGCCGCTTATCGAGTGAGGTCCGTTCGGGGAAAGAGGAACAGGTGATGCTGCCTTTGACTCTTCGCTAGTCGTTCGTGAATGGCGTTGAGCAGAAATGGGAGGACGGGGCACAGTCCCATCGTCGCTGATTTGCGAGTGGGGGACTGGAGTGGTCGGTTTCTCTGGTAGTTGAGATTCGCTTGACGTTTCGGCGACGGCTACAGCATCCTGGTAAGAAACGGGAATGGCCTCTCGGACGAGTTTAGGATCTTCGAAAACATGCTCCGGATCTTCTAGGGCCCGAACGCGGGGCATAACTCGGGATACGCTTTCCTCGACGCCAAGCGCTGACCTGGGGAGGTCATTTGAATTGCTCCGTAGACGGTTGGCTAAAGAACGGTCATCGCCGCCTTTAAGCGTGGAAATATCAAGTCGTCTGGCTCTAATCTTGGCCGTGCTAACCGGCGCAGCATCAATGGTCGTTGACTTTGGCCGTGGGGCGCCCGTTGATTTTGGTCCCGGGGTAGCAAGGAGCCGCGCTTTGGGCTTTGGAGGGCTGTCATCCGGACTCGAAGCTTTTCGGTGTGATGCAGCACTTGGAGGCCTACGGTCTGAATACGGATCAGCGGTCGCAGGCCGAGCCAGCTCGGGTCTTCGAGGTTTGATCGCCGGTCGCATAGGGGCGGACGATAAAGTTGATAGATGAGCACCGGTGGGAACCGTTCGGACGGTGGCCGACTTAGCTGCAGGAGCCCGGTGAGCAGGCAGACGTGACGGCTTGGTTTCTGCCTCTGGAAAGGATGATTGGGCTGACTCCGGCCTCGGAGGGGCCTTATTTTCTGCTGCAAGCCGCTTCTTTTGGGCTGCGATGGTCTCCTTAAGAGCCTGGCGGCCAGATGCCGCCGACGTACTGCTCGAAAAGGTTGATCGGGGCTGTTCTACGCCTGTAGAGAGGGAGTTGGGGTTTGGGTTCGCAGGGTCTTTTTCTAGCAACGTTTTAGATTTATTGTCAAGTGTAGACAAGATACTACGCTCATTAGCAACCTCAGACTCCAAACGGCAAAGAAAAATCACAATTGGCATACGGAATGGAAGAGGACCGGGATGGGGGGATAAGAAATAAAAGATTGGACGTACTCAGTTGCTCTGTCCGGCCAAAGTCCGAAAAATGTCCAGAATGTCCCCCGCATACTCTCTCTTACGCCAGGGTTGGGGTCCGCAAGGCCTTTCTTGATGCATTTCTCAATAAGCTCGAGCCCTCCGTTATGCTCGATCGAACTCCGGTGTCGGGCGTACTTGTTTATGAGAGTCTTGAGCCAACCCGTCGTATAGAGACGGGGCTGGACGTTTTTATCCTGACACGCCAACCAGAGGTGTTGCAATATACGGGGATTGTATGAGATACTGCCAATCAGAATATCCACGGTTGTATTGCCATTCTGGGCGCTGATCTTTTTCATCCCAGCGCAGAGCTTGATCAGATTTTGCATGAGGATATCTAGTAGGTGATCAATTCCCGAGCCACAAATTTTGGCCATATCCTGGATCAAGAGACAGCCACAGGTCGATAGCGTCGTTCGTAATGAATTGACCACCTTGAGGATTCCATCAAGGAGACTTTTGATTGCGGCCATATAATGCTGGGTGTAGAGATGAGGCGCATTGCCTCGCGTCAGCCTTCGGAGCGTCAAGATAGCCTTCTCACGTGGCATCCAATTTTGTTCTGTCTCCCGGCCCTCGAAATGGGGGAGCAAGCCCCGGACGATCTCATCGACTTCTCGATTGGAATTTACGTCCAACGGCTCAATTCTCTCACCCTCGACCACTTCTGCTGCCGAAGCCGCCAGTGATTCGGTACTAACACTGTGGGATAAGATGGGTGGACGTGAAGATTCGCTCTTGGAAACCAGGGTTCTTGGCCGTGGGACGTCCAGTTCTGAATCGGTTAGATGGAGCCTATCAACACCACGTTTGTCACTACGTACCATCTTTGGTAGCTTCCCCATTGCCCTGCGAGCGCGCGGAGAGAACTGAGTTCGGACGCGGGGGATCGTCTCGAGCACGGTGGGTGGATAGGCTGCTCCCCGGCCGACGGATCTCCGATCGAGAATGAGAAAACGACGACGACAAGTCTTGATCGACAGTCGCCAGGCCTAGACTGGCTAAGATGGCGGTGGCGATCGATTTTCGAACATTGTGAACGACCAACTGCTTTTTGAGGTCTGAATTAGCACGGGAAGGTGCGTTCCTAATTGGCTCGCCAGAATTAGCCGTTATCCAAAACCGGTGATCAGATCAAGACGGGGGGCGGATGCATACTGAAAAAGCTCAATGACAGTTTGCTTGGCCGTTTCGCGAACCCCGCTGTCGGCGTCTTCCAGACAGGCGACGAGACTGGGAACATATGTCCGGAATAAGAGACCATGTTCCTTGGTCATCTATGTCGTAGACCGGTAAGTCCTGACCTGAATGCAAAGGAAGGAGGACTAACATTAGAGAGCCAGAACATGCTCATTTCTTTGGCGCGGGGGTTTTTCCCCACCAAAGCAACCTCCAGGACATGATGCTCCACCTCTGTCTGTGCGGCTAGCCAGAGATCGGTGAAGGCTTGGGCTGCGTGTGCTCGGATGCGTTCCCGGTGGTCCCCCAGACGCTCCAGCAACAGCGGATAGAGATGACGCGCCTGGGTCACAACTGCATGATGGTGTTCCTGGATGTAGAGACGTTTAAGCAGGTGGCCCAAGGCCGAAAACCCTGCCGTTGAGAGGGACGAATGCTGTGACGCGACGGCCAGCCGAAGGGCCTCAAATATGGGTGCGATGGCTACTTCCGGGACATTTCGTTGTTTAATATCGGATTTGGTGCCGGTTAAATGAGCCACTTTAGCCTCGACCGAAGTATTGGGGTTCTTCAGAATGGCTAGGAGCTCCGCTGCTCTCGATTCCATTTTCGACGACTGACACCCATAGGACTCCACGAGATGCGGGCGCACGACGTCTAGGTTTCGAATTCTGTAGCGGACGAAGAGGAGGCCAGATTGCCCGGTATTGAATGAGCAACGTGCTTCGGAAGGGACAAGACCCGTTTTTGGTGTCGCCAAAGATGAATGAAGTAAGAATGAATGGAAGAGAGCAGGGGTACCTACCCAATCCGTCCCAGAAAAGGCCAGCGTCTCAATGATCACGATGGAGCGTTATGGTGAAGCTTCGTCCTGTGTGTATGTATGTAACTGGAGGGGTTAACCTATATGGTTTGTTGTTGTGGTTGGTGGTTGGTGGTTGGTGGTTGTTCGTTATTCGTTACTTCAATCTGCTCCTAAATCATATCCGGCCCATATTTTATCCGGCTCGAGACTAGCACCGAGTGAGTTAATTAATGTTCTAAGCAAGCTTGATACAGCCCCGTTCTGGAGGTCCGCGCTGGAGGCTCGGCAAGTTTTAACGGGGTGGCTCTCCGCCCAAACCACAAAAAGTTAGAAAGGCTAATCGCGC